>CAJZBX010000186.1:0-58765 GCA_914767735.1 Anoplius nigerrimus
ATACCGATCTGCGAAGAACTTGCATAGTTTCGTCAAACGTCGATCGTTCCGAGTGGTAGGCAATCCGGCCGTCGATGGTGATTCATGGCCTCACAGATATAAATAACTATAACTCCGCTTCTATTCGTCGTATGCAAATCTGCGACATAGCAATTTGTAGCTTAAAGCACGACACATCGACCCAGCTTATACCGATCTGCGAAGAACTTGCATAGTTTCGGCAAACGTCGATCGTTCCGAGTGGTAGGCAATCCGGCCGTCAATGGTGATTCACGGCCTGACAGATATAAACAACTATAACTCCGCTTCTATTCGTCGTACGCAAATCTGCGACATAGCAGTTTGTAGCCTAAAACACGACACATCGAGCCACCTTATACCGATCTGCGACGAACTTGCATAGTTTCGTCAAGCGTCGATCGTTCCGAGTGGTAGGCAATCCGGTCGTCAATGGTGGTTAATGGCCTCACAGATATAAACATCGATAACTCCGCTTCTATTCGTCGTATGCGAATCTGCGACACAGCAAGTTGTAGCTTAAAACACGGCCCAACGACCCACCTTATACCGATCTGCGACGAACTTGCATAGTTTCGTCAAGCATCGGTCGTTTCGAGTGGAAAGCAATCCGGTCGTCAATGGTGATTCATGGCCTGACACATATAAACAACTATAACTCCGCTTCTATTCGTCGTATGCGAATCTGCGACATAGCAATTTGTAGGTTAAAACACGACACATCGACCCACCTTATACCGATCTGCGAAGAACTTGCATAGTTTCGTCAAACGTAGATCGTTCCGAGTGGTAGGCAATCCTGTCGTCAATGGTGATTCATGGCCTCACAGATATAAACATCGATAACTCCGCTTGTATTCGTCGTATGCGAATCTGCGGCATAGCAATTTGTAGCTTAAAGCACGACACATCGACCCACCTTATACCGATATGCGACGAACTTGCATAGTTTCGTCAAACATCGATCGTTTCGAGTGGTAGGCATTCCGGCTGTCAATGATGATTCATGACCTCACAGATATAAACAACTATAACTCCGCTTCTATTCGTCGTACGCAAATCTGCGACATAGCAATTTGTAGCCTAAAACACGACACATCGAGCCACCTTATACCGATCTGCGACGAACTTGCATAGTTTCGTCAAACATCGGTCGTTTCGAGTGGAAAGCAATCCAGGCGTCAATGGTGATTCATGGCCTGACACATATAAACAACTATAACTCCGCTTCTATTCGTCGTATGCGAATCTGCGACATAGCAATTTGTAGGTTAAAGCACGACAAATCGACACAGCTTATACCGATCTGCGACGAACTTGCATAGTTTCGTGAAACATCGATCGTTTCGATTGGAAGGCAATCCAGCGTCAATGGTGATTCATGGACTGACAAATATAAACAACTATAACTCCGCTTCTATTCGTCGTATGCAAATCTGCGACATAGCAATTTGTAGCTTAAAACACGACACATCGACCCACCTTATACCGATCTGCGAAGAACTTGCATAGTTTCGTCAAACGTTGATCGTTCCGAGTGGTAGGCAATCCGGCCGTCGATGGTGATTCATGGCCTCACAGATATAAATAACTATAACTCCGCTTCTATTCGTCGTATGCAAATCTGCGCCATAGCAATTTGTAGCTTAAAGCACGACACATCGACCCACCTTATACCGATCTGCGACGAACTTGCATAGTTTCGTCAAACGTCGGTCGTTTCGAGTGGAAAGCAATCCAGGCGTCAATGGTGATTCATGGCCTGACACATATAAACAACTATAACTCCGCCTCTATTCGTCGTATGCAAATCTGCGACATAGCAATTTGTAGCTCAAAACACGACACATCGACCCACCTTAAACCGATCTGCGAAGAACTTGCATAGTATCGGCAAACGTCGATCGTTCCGAGTGGTAGGCAATCCGGCCGTCAATGGTGATTCACGGCCTGACAGATATAAACAACTATAACTCCGCTTCTATTCGTCGTATGCAAATCTGCGACATAGCAATTTGTAGCTTAAAACACGGCACATCGACCCACCTTATACCGATCTGCGAAGAACTTGTAGAGTTTCGGCAAACGTCGATCGTTCCGAGTGGTAGGCAATCCGGCCGTCAATGGTGATTCATGGCCTGACAGATATAAACAACTATAACTCCGCTTCTATTCGTCGTACGCAAATCTGCGACATAGCAATTTGTAGCCTAAAACACGACACATCGTCCCACCTTATACCGATCTGCGAAGAACTTGCATAGTTTCGTCAAACGTCGATCGTTCCGAGTGGTAGGCAATCCGGCCGTCAATGGTGATTCACGGCCTGACAGATATAAACAACTATAACTCCGCTTCTATTCGTCGTATGCAAATCTGCGACATAGCAATTTGTAGCTTAAAACACGGCACATCGACCAACCTTATACCGATCTGCGAAGAACTTGCAGAGTTTCGGCAAACGTCGATCGTTCCGAGTGGTAGGCAATCCGGCCGTCAATGGTGATTCACGGCCTGACAGATATAAACAACTATAACTCCGCTTCTATTCGTCGTATGCAAATCTGCGACATAGCAATTTGTAGCTTAAAACACGGCACATCGACCCACCTTATACCGATCTGCGAAGAACTTGCAGAGTTTCGGCAAACGTCGATCGTTCCGAGTGGTAGGCAATCCGGCCGTCAATGGTGATTCACGGCCTGACAGATATAAACAACTATAACTCCGCTTCTATTCGTCGTACGCAAATCTGCGACATAGCAATTTGTAGCCTAAAACACGACACATCGAGCCACCTTATACCGATCTGCGACGAACTTGCATAGTTTCGTCAAACATCGGTCGTTTCGAGTGGAAAGCAATCCAGGCGTCAATGGTGATTCATGGCCTGACACATATAAACAACTATAACTCCGCTTCTATTCGTCGTATGCGAATCTGCGACATAGCAATTTGTAGCCTAAAACACGACACATCGTCCCACCTTATACCGATCTGCGACGAACTTGCATAGTTTCGTCAAACGTCGATCGTTCCGAGTGGTAGGCAATCCGGCCGTCAATGGTGATTCACGGCCTGACAGATATAAACAACTATAACTCCGCTTCTATTCGTCGTATGCGAATCTGCGACATAGGAATTTGTAGCTTAAAACACGGCACATCGACCCACCTTATACCGATCTGCGAAGAACTTGCAGAGTTTCGGCAAACGTCGATCGTTCCGAGTGGTAGGCAATCCGGCCGTCAATGGTGATTCACGGCCTGACAGATATAAACAACTATAACTCCGCTTCTATTCGTCGTATGCAAATCTGCGACATAGCAATTTGTAGCTTAAAACACGGCACATCGACCCACCTTATACCGATCTGCGACGAACTTGCATAGTTTCGTCAAACATCGGTCGTTTCGAGTGGAAAGCAATCCAGGCGTCAATGGTGATTCATGGCCTGACACATATAAACAACTATAACTCCGCTTCTATTCGTCGTATGCGAATCTGCGACATAGCAATTTGTAGGTTAAAACACGACACATCGTCCCACCTTATACCGATCTGCGAAGAACTTGCATAGTTTCGTCAAACGTCGATCGTTCCGAGTGGTAGGCAATCCGGCCGTCAATGGTGATTCACGGCCTGACAGATATAAACAACTATAACTCCGCTTCTATTCGTCGTATGCAAATCTGCGACATAGCAATTTGTAGCTTAAAACACGGCACATCGACCCACCTTATACCGATCTGCGAAGAACTTGCAGAGTTTCGGCAAACGTCGATCGTTCCGAGTGGTAGGCAATCCGGCCGTCAATGGTGATTCATGGCCTGACAGATATAAACAACTATAACTCCGCTTCTATTCGTCGTACGCAAATCTGCGACATAGCAATTTGTAGCCTAAAACACGACACATCGAGCCACCTTATACCGATCTGCGACGAACTTGCATAGTTTCGTCAAACATCGGTCGTTTCGAGTGGAAAGCAATCCAGGCGTCAATGGTGATTCATGGCCTGACACATATAAACAACTATAACTCCGCTTCTATTCGTCGTATGCGAATCTGCGACATAGCAATTTGTAGGTTAAAACACGACACATCGTCCCACCTTATACCGATCTGCGAAGAACTTGCATAGTTTCGTCAAACGTCGATCGTTCCGAGTGGTAGGCAATCCGGCCGTCAATGGTGATTCACGGCCTGACAGATATAAACAACTATAACTCCGCTTCTATTCGTCGTATGCAAATCTGCGACATAGCAATTCGTAGCTTAAAACACGGCACATCGACCCACCTTATACCGATCTGCGAAGAACTTGCAGAGTTTCGGCAAACGTCGATCGTTCCGAGTGGTAGGCAATCCGGCCGTCAATGGTGATTCATGGCCTGACAGATATAAACAACTATAACTCCGCTTCTATTCGTCGTACGCAAATCTGCGACATAGCAATTTGTAGCCTAAAACACGACACATCGAGCCACCTTATACCGATCTGCGACGAACTTGCATAGTTTCGTCAAACATCGGTCGTTTCGAGTGGAAAGCAATGCTGGCGTCAATGGTGATTCATGGCCAGACACATATAAACAACTATAACTCCGCTTCTATTCGTCGTATGCGAATCTGCGACATAGCAATTTGTAGGTTAAAACACGACACATCGTCCCACCTTATACCGATCTGCGAAGAACTTGCATAGTTTCGTCAAACGTCGATCGTTCCGAGTGGTAGCCAATCCGGCCGTCAATGGTGATTCACGGCCTGACAGATATAAACAACTATAACTCCGCTTCTATTCGTCGTATGCAAATCTGCGACATAGCAATTTGTAGCTTAAAACACGACACATCGACCCACCTTATACCGATCTGCGAAGAACTTGCATAGTTTCGTCAAACGTCGATCGTTCCGAGTGGTAGGCAATCCGGCCGTCGATGGTGATTCATGGCCTCACAGATATAAATAACTATAACTCCGCTTCTATTCGTCGTATGCAAATCTGCGACATAGCAATTTGTAGCCTAAAACACGACACATCGAGCCACCTTATACCGATCTGCGACGAACTTGCATAGTTTCGTCAAACATCGGTCGTTTCGAGTGGAAAGCAATGCTGGCGTCAATGGTGATTCATGGCCAGACACATATAAACAACTATAACTCCGCTTCTATTCGTCGTATGCGAATCTGCGACATAGCAATTTGTAGGTTAAAACACGACACATCGTCCCACCTTATACCGATCTGCGAAGAACTTGCATAGTTTCGTCAAACGTCGATCGTTCCGAGTGGTAGCCAATCCGGCCGTCAATGGTGATTCACGGCCTGACAGATATAAACAACTATAACTCCGCTTCTATTCGTCGTATGCAAATCTGCGACATAGCAATTTGTAGCTTAAAACACGACACATCGACCCACCTTATACCGATCTGCGAAGAACTTGCATAGTTTCGTCAAACGTCGATCGTTCCGAGTGGTAGGCAATCCGGCCGTCGATGGTGATTCATGGCCTCACAGATATAAATAACTATAACTCCGCTTCTATTCGTCGTATGCAAATCTGCGACATAGCAATTTGTAGCTTAAAGCACGACACATCGACCCAGCTTATACCGATCTGCGAAGAACTTGCATAGTTTCGGCAAACGTCGATCGTTCCGAGTGGTAGGCAATCCGGCCGTCAATGGTGATTCACGGCCTGACAGATATAAACAACTATAACTCCGCTTCTATTCGTCGTATGCAAATCTGCGACATAGCAATTTGTAGCTTAAAACACGACACATCGACCCACCTTATACCGATCTGCGAAGAACTTGCATAGTTTCGTCAAACGTCGATCGTTCCGAGTGGTAGGCAATCCGGCCGTCGATGGTGATTCATGGCCTCACAGATATAAATAACTATAACTCCGCTTCTATTCGTCGTATGCAAATCTGCGACATAGCAATTTGTAGCTTAAAGCACGACACATCGACCCAGCTTATACCGATCTGCGAAGAACTTGCATAGTTTCGGCAAACGTCGATCGTTCCGAGTGGTAGGCAATCCGGCCGTCAATGGTGATTCACGGCCTGACAGATATAAACAACTATAACTCCGCTTCTATTCGTCGTACGCAAATCTGCGACATAGCAGTTTGTAGCCTAAAACACGACACATCGAGCCAACTTATACCGATCTGCGACGAACTTGCATAGTTTCGTCAAGCGTCGATCGTTCCGAGTGGTAGGCAATCCGGTCGTCAATGGTGGTTAATGGCCTCACAGATATAAACATCGATAACTCCGCTTCTATTCGTCGTATGCGAATCTGCGACACAGCAAGTTGTAGCTTAAAACACGGCCCAACGACCCACCTTATACCGATCTGCGACGAACTTGCATAGTTTCGTCAAGCATCGGTCGTTTCGAGTGGAAAGCAATCCGGTCGTCAATGGTGATTCATGGCCTGACACATATAAACAACTATAACTCCGCTTCTATTCGTCGTATGCGAATCTGCGACATAGCAATTTGTAGGTTAAAACACGACACATCGACCCACCTTATACCGATCTGCGAAGAACTTGCATAGTTTCGTCAAACGTAGATCGTTCCGAGTGGTAGGCAATCCTGTCGTCAATGGTGATTCATGGCCTCACAGATATAAACATCGATAACTCCGCTTGTATTCGTCGTATGCGAATCTGCGGCATAGCAATTTGTAGCTTAAAGCACGACACATCGACCCACCTTATACCGATATGCGACGAACTTGCATAGTTTCGTCAAACATCGATCGTTTCGAGTGGTAGGCATTCCGGCTGTCAATGATGATTCATGACCTCACAGATATAAACAACTATAACTCCGCTTCTATTCGTCGTACGCAAATCTGCGACATAGCAATTTGTAGCCTAAAACACGACACATCGAGGCACCTTATACCGATCTGCGACGAACTTGCATAGTTTCGTCAAACATCGGTCGTTTCGAGTGGAAAGCAATCCAGGCGTCAATGGTGATTCATGGCCTGACACATATAAACAACTATAACTCCGCTTCTATTCGTCGTATGCGAATCTGCGACATAGCAATTTGTAGGTTAAAGCACGACAAATCGACACAGCTTATACCGATCTGCGACGAACTTGCATAGTTTCGTGAAACATCGATCGTTTCGATTGGAAGGCAATCCAGCGTCAATGGTGATTCATGGACTGACAAATATAAACAACTATAACTCCGCTTCTATTCGTCGTATGCAAATCTGCGACATAGCAATTTGTAGCTTAAAACACGACACATCGACCCACCTTATACCGATCTGCGAAGAACTTGCATAGTTTCGTCAAACGTTGATCGTTCCGAGTGGTAGGCAATCCGGCCGTCGATGGTGATTCATGGCCTCACAGATATAAATAACTATAACTCCGCTTCTATTCGTCGTATGCAAATCTGCGACATAGCAATTTGTAGCTTAAAGCACGACACATCGACCCACCTTATACCGATCTGCGACGAACTTGCATAGTTTCGTCAAACGTCGGTCGTTTCGAGTGGAAAGCAATCCAGGCGTCAATGGTGATTCATGGCCTGACACATATAAACAACTATAACTCCGCCTCTATTCGTCGTATGCAAATCTGCGACATAGCAATTTGTAGCTCAAAACACGACACATCGACCCACCTTAAACCGATCTGCGAAGAACTTGCATAGTATCGGCAAACGTCGATCGTTCCGAGTGGTAGGCAATCCGGCCGTCAATGGTGATTCACGGCCTGACAGATATAAACAACTATAACTCCGCTTCTATTCGTCGTATGCAAATCTGCGACATAGCAATTTGTAGCTTAAAACACGGCACATCGACCCACCTTATACCGATCTGCGAAGAACTTGTAGAGTTTCGGCAAACGTCGATCGTTCCGAGTGGTAGGCAATCCGGCCGTCAATGGTGATTCATGGCCTGACAGATATAAACAACTATATCTCCGCTTCTATTCGTCGTACGCAAATCTGCGACATAGCAATTTGTAGCCTAAAACACGACACATCGTCCCACCTTATACCGATCTGCGAAGAACTTGCATAGTTTCGTCAAACGTCGATCGTTCCGAGTGGTAGGCAATCCGGCCGTCAATGGTGATTCACGGCCTGACAGATATAAACAACTATAACTCCGCTTCTATTCGTCGTATGCAAATCTGCGACATAGCAATTTGTAGCTTAAAACACGACACATCGACCAACCTTATACCGATCTGCGAAGAACTTGCAGAGTTTCGGCAAACGTCGATCGTTCCGAGTGGTAGGCAATCCGGCCGTCAATGGTGATTCACGGCCTGACAGATATAAACAACTATAACTCCGCTTCTATTCGTCGTATGCAAATCTGCGACATAGCAATTTGTAGCTTAAAACACGGCACATCGACCCACCTTATACCGATCTGCGAAGAACTTGCAGAGTTTCGGCAAACGTCGATCGTTCCGAGTGGTAGGCAATCCGGCCGTCAATGGTGATTCATGGCCTGACAGATATAAACAACTATAACTCCGCTTCTATTCGTCGTACGCAAATCTGCGACATAGCAATTTGTAGCCTAAAACACGACACATCGAGCCACCTTATACCGATCTGCGACGAACTTGCATAGTTTCGTCAAACATCGGTCGTTTCGAGTGGAAAGCAATCCAGGCGTCAATGGTGATTCATGGCCTGACACATATAAACAACTATAACTCCGCTTCTATTCGTCGTATGCGAATCTGCGACATAGCAATTTGTAGCCTAAAACACGACGCATCGTCCCACCTTATACCGATCTGCGAAGAACTTGCATAGTTTCGTCAAACGTCGATCGTTCCGAGTGGTAGGCAATCCGGCCGTCAATGGTGATTCACGGCCTGACAGATATAAACAACTATAACTCCGCTTCTATTCGTCGTATGCGAATCTGCGACATAGGAATTTGTAGCTTAAAACACGGCACATCGACCCACCTTATACCGATCTGCGAAGAACTTGCAGAGTTTCGGCAAACGTCGATCGTTCCGAGTGGTAGGCAATCCGGCCGTCAATGGTGATTCACGGCCTGACAGATATAAACAACTATAACTCCGCTTCTATTCGTCGTATGCAAATCTGCGACATAGCAATTTGTAGCTTAAAACACGGCACATCGACCCACCTTATACCGATCTGCGACGAACTTGCATAGTTTCGTCAAACATCGGTCGTTTCGAGTGGAAAGCAATCCAGGCGTCAATGGTGATTCATGGCCTGACACATATAAACAACTATAACTCCGCTTCTATTCGTCGTATGCGAATCTGCGACATAGCAATTTGTAGGTTAAAACACGACACATCGTCCCACCTTATACCGATCTGCGAAGAACTTGCATAGTTTCGTCAAACGTCGATCGTTCCGAGTGGTAGGCAATCCGGCCGTCAATGGTGATTCACGGCCTGACAGATATAAACAACTATAACTCCGCTTCTATTCGTCGTATGCAAATCTGCGACATAGCAATTTGTAGCTTAAAGCACGACACATCGACACACCTTATACCGATCTGCGACGAACTTGCATAGTTTCGTGAAACATCGATCGTTTCGATTGGAAGGCAATCAAGCGTCAATGGTGATTCATGGGCTGACAAATATAAACAACTATAACTCCGCTTCTATTCGTCGTATGCAAATCTGCGGCATAGCAATTTGTAGCTTAAAACACGACACATCGACCCACCTTATACCGATCTGGGAAGAACTTGCATAGTTTCGTCAAACGTCGATCGTTCCGAGTGGTAGGCAATCCGGCCGTCGATGGTGATTCATGGCCTCACAGATATAAATAACTATAACTCCGCTTCTATTCGTCGTATGCAAATCTGCGACATAGCAATTTGTAGCTTAAAGCACGACACATCGACCCACCTTATACCGATCTGCGACGAACTTGCATTGTTTCGTCAAACGTCGGTCGTTTCGAGTGGAAAGCAATCCAGGCGTCAATGGTGATTCATGGCCTGACACATATAAACAACTATAACTCCGCCTCTATTCGTCGTATGCAAATCTGCGACATAGCAATTTGTAGCTTAAAACACGACACATCGACCCACCTTATACCGATCTGCGAAGAACTTGCATAGTATCGGCAAACGTCGATCGTTCCGAGTGGTAGGCAATCCGGCCGTCAATGGTGATTCACGGCCTGACAGGTATAAACAACTATAACTCCGCTTCTATTCGTCGTATGCAAATCTGCGACATAGCAATTTGTAGCTTAAAACACGGTACATCGACCCACCTTATACCGATCTGCGAAGAACTTGTAGAGTTTCGGCAAACGTCGATCGTTCCGAGTGGTAGGCAATCCGGCCGTCAATGGTGATTCATGGCCTGACAGATATAAACAACTATATCTCCGCTTCTATTCGTCGTACGCAAATCTGCGACATAGCAATTTGTAGCCTAAAACACGACACATCGTCCCACATTATACCGATCTGCGAAGAACTTGCATAGTTTCGTCAAACGTCGATCGTTCCGAGTGGTAGGCAATCCGGCCGTCAATGGTGATTCACGGCCTGACAGATATAAACAACTATAACTCCGCTTCTATTCGTCGTATGCAAATCTGCGACATAGCAATTTGTAGCTTAAAACACGGCACATCGACCAACCTTATACCGATCTGCGAAGAACTTGCAGAGTTTCGGCAAACGTCGATCGTTCCGAGTGGTAGGCAATCCGGCCGTCAATGGTGATTCACGGCCTGACAGATATAAACAACTATAACTCCGCTTCTATTCGTCGTATGCAAATCTGCGACATAGCAATTTGTAGCTTAAAACACGGCACATCGACCCACCTTATACCGATCTGCGAAGAACTTGCAGAGTTTCGGCAAACGTCGATCGTTCCGAGTGGTAGGAAATCCGGCCGTCAATGGTGATTCATGGCCTGACAGATATAAACAACTATAACTCCGCTTCTATTCGTCGTACGCAAATCTGCGACATAGCAATTTGTAGCCTAAAACACGACACATCGAGCCACCTTATACCGATCTGCGACGAACTTGCATAGTTTCGTCAAACATCGGTCGTTTCGAGTGGAAAGCAATCCAGGCGTCAATGGTGATTCATGGCCTGACACATATAAACAACTATAACTCCGCTTCTATTCGTCGTGTGCGAATCTGCGACATAGCAATTTGTAGGTTAAAACACGACACATCGACCCATCTTATACCGATCTGCGAAGAACTTGCATAGTTTCGTCAAACGTCGATCGTTCCGAGTGGTAGGCAATCCGGTCGTCAATGGTGATTCATGGCCTGACAGATATAAACAACTGTAACTCCGCTTCTATTCGTCGTATGCAAATCTGCGACATAGCAATTTGTAGCCTAAAACACGACACATCGAGCCACCTTATACCGATCTGCGACGAACTTGCATAGTTTCGTCAAACGTCGATCGTTCCGAGTGGTAGGCAATCCGGTCGTCAATGGTGATTAATGGCCTCACAGATATAAACATCGATAACTCCGCTTCTATTCGTCGTATGCGAATCTGCGACATAGCAATTTGTAGCTTAAAACACGACACATCGACCCACCTTATACCGATCTGCGACGAACTTGCATAGTTTCGTCAAACATCGATCGTTTCGAGTGGTAGGCATTCCGGCCGTCAATGATGATTCATGACCTCACAGATATAAACAACTATAACTCCGCTTCTATACGTCGTATGCAAATCTGCGACATAGCAATTTGTAGCTTAAAACACGACACATCGACCCACCTTATACCGATCTGCGAAGAACTTGCATAGTTTCGTCAAACGTCGATCGTTCCGAGTGGTAGGCAATCCGGCCGTCGATGGTGATTCATGGCCTCACAGATATAAATAACTATAACTCCGCTTCTATTCGTCGTACGCAAATCTGCGACATAGCAATTTGTAGCCTAAAACACGACACATCGAGCCACCTTATACCGATCTGCGACGAACTTGCATAGTTTCGTCAAACATCGATCGTTTCGAGTGGAAGGCAATCCGGCCGTCAATGGTGATTCATGGCCTGACAGATATAAACAACTATAACTCCACTTCTATTCGTCGTATGCGAATCTGCGACATAGCAATTTGTAGCTTAAAACACGACACATCGACCCACCTTATACCGATCTGCGAAGAACTTGTAGAGTTTCGGCAAACGTCGATCGTTCCGAGTGGTAGGCAATCCGGCCGTCAATGGTGATTCATGGCCTGACAGATATAAACAACTATATCTCCGCTTCTATTCGTCGTACGCAAATCTGCGACATAGCAATTTGTAGCCTAAAACACGACACATCGTCCCACCTTATACCGATCTGCGAAGAACTTGCATAGTTTCGTCAAACGTCGATCGTTCCGAGTGGTAGGCAATCCGGCCGTCAATGGTGATTCACGGCCTGACAGATATAAACAACTATAACTCCGCTTCGATTCGTCGTATGCAAATCTGCGACATAGCAATTTGTAGCTTAAAACACGGCACATCGACCCACCTTATACCGATCTGCGAAGAACTTGCATAGTTTCGTCAAACGTCGATCGTTCCGAGTGGTAGGCAATCCGGCCGTCGATGGTGATTCATGGCCTCACAGATATAAATAACTATATCTCCGCTTCTATTCGTCGTACGCAAATCTGCGACATAGCAATTTGTAGCCTAAAACACGACACATCGAGCCACCTTATACCGATCTGCGACGAACTTGCATAGTTTCGTCAAACATCGATCGTTTCGAGTGGAAGGCAATCCGGCCGTCAATGGTGATTCATGGCCTGACAGATATAAACAACTATAACTCCACTTCTATTCGTCGTATGCGAATCTGCGACATAGCAATTTGTAGCTTAAAACACGACACATCGACCCACCTTATACCGATCTGCGACGAACTTGCATAGTTTCGTCAAACATCGATCGTTTCGAGTGGTAGGCATTCCGGCCGTCAATGATGATTCATGACCTCACAGATATAAACAACTATAACTCCGCTTCTATACGTCGTATGCAAATCTGCGACATAGCAATTTGTAGCTTAAAACACGACACATCGACCCACCTTATACCGATATGCGAAGAACTTGCATAGTTTCGTCAAACGTCGATCGTTCCGAGTGGTAGGCAATCCGGCCGTCGATGGTGATTCATGGCCTCACAGATATAAATAACTATAACTCCGCTTCTATTCGTCGTATGCAAATCTGCGACATAGCAATTTGTAGGTTAAAACACGACACATCGTCCCACCTTATACCGATCTGCGAAGAACTTGCATAGTTTCGTCACACGTCGATCGTTCCGAGTGGTAGGCAATCCTGTCGTCAATGGTGATTAATGGCCTCACAGATATAAACAACTATAACTCCGCTTCTATTCGTCGTATGCAAATCTGCGACATAGCAATTTGTAGCTTAAAGCACGACACATCCACCCACTTTATACCGATCTGCGACGAACTTGCATAGTTTCGTCAAACGTCGGTCGTTTCGAGTGGAAAGCAATCCAGGCGTCAATGGTGATTCATGGCCTGACACATATAAACAACTATAACTCCGCCTCTATTCGTCGTATGCAAATCTGCGACATAGCAATTTGTAGCTTAAAACACGACACATCGACCCACCTTATACCGATCTGCGAAGAACTTGCATAGTATCGGCAAACGTCGATCGTTCCGAGTGGTAGGCAATCCGGCCGTCAATGGTGATTCACGGCCTGACAGATATAAACAACTATAACTCCGCTTCTATTCGTCGTATGCAAATCTGCGACATAGGAATTTGTAGCTTAAAACACGGCACATCGACCCACCTTATACCGATCTGCGAAGAACTTGCAGAGTTTCGGCAAACGTCGATCGTTCCGAGTGGTAGGCAATCCGGCCGTCAATGGTGATTCACGGCCTGACAGATATAAACAACTATAACTCCGCTTCTATTCGTCGTATGCAAATCTGCGACATAGCAATTTGTAGCTTAAAACACGGCACATCGACCCACCTTATACCGATCTGTGAAGAACTTGCAGAGTTTCGGCAAACGTCGATCGTTCCGAGTGGTAGGCAATCCGGCCGTCAATGGTGATTCATGGCCTGACAGATATAAACAACTATAACTCCGCTTCTATTCGTCGTACGCAAATCTGCGACATAGCAATTTGTAGCCTAAAACACGACACATCGAGACACCTTATACCGATCTGCGACGAACTTGCATAGTTTCGTCAAACGTCGATCGTTCCGAGTGGTAGGCAATCCGGCCGTCAATGGTGATTCATGGCCTGACAGATATAAACAACTATAACTCCGCTTCTATTCGTCGTACGCAAATCTGCGACATAGCAATTTGTAGCCTAAAACACGACACATCGAGCCACCTTATACCGATCTGCGACGAACTTGCATAGTTTCGTCAAACATCGATCGTTTCGAGTGGAAGGCAATCCGGCCGTCAATGGTGATTCATGGCCTGACAGATATAAACAACTATAACTCCACTTCTATTCGTCGTATGCGAATCTGCGACATAGCAATTTGTAGCTTAAAACACGACACATCGACCCACCTTATACCGATCTGCGACGAACTTGCATAGTTTCGTCAAACATCGATCGTTTCGAGTGGTAGGCATTCCGGCCGTCAATGATGATTCATGACCTCACAGATATAAACAACTATAACTCCGCTTCTATACGTCGTATGCAAATCTGCGACATAGCAATTTGTAGCTTAAAACACGACACATCGACCCACCTTATACCGATCTGCGAAGAACTTGCATAGTTTCGTCAAACGTCGATCGTTCCGAGTGGTAGGCAATCCGGCCGTCGATGGTGATTCATGGCCTCACAGATATAAATAACTATAACTCCGCTTCTATTCGTCGTATGCAAATCTGCGACATAGCAATTTGTAGGTTAAAACACGACACATCGTCCCACCTTATACCGATCTGCGAAGAACTTGCATAGTTTCGTCACACATCGATCGTTCCGAGTGGTAGGCAATCCGGCCGTCAATGGTGATTCACGGCCTGACAGATATAAACAACTATAACTCCGCTTCTATTCGTCGTACGCAAATCTGCGACATAGCAATTTGTAGCCTAAAACACGACACATCGTCCCACCTTATACCGATCTGCGAAGAACTTGCATAGTTTCGTCAAACGTCGATCGTTCCGAGTGGTAGGCAATCCGGCCGTCAATGGTGATTCACGGCCTGACAGATATAAACAACTATAACTCCGCTTCTATTCGTCGTATGCAAATCTGCGACATAGGAATTTGTAGCTTAAAACACGGCACATCGACCCACCTTATACCGATCTGCGAAGAACTTGCAGAGTTTCGGCAAACGTCGATCGTTCCGAGTGGCAGGCAATCCGGCCGTCAATGGTGATTCACGGCCTGACAGATATAAACAACTATAACTCCGCTTCTATTCGTCGTATGCAAATCTGCGACATAGCAATTTGTAGCTTAAAACACGGCACATCGACCCACCTTATACCGATCTGCGAAGAACTTGCAGAGTTTCGGCAAACGTCGATCGTTCCGAGTGGTAGGCAATCCGGCCGTCAATGGTGATTCATGGCCTCACAGATATAAATAACTATAACTCCGCTTCTATTCGTCGTATGCAAATCTGCGACATAGCAATTTGTAGCTTAAAGCACGACACATCGACCCAGCTTATACCGATCTGCGAAGAACTTGCATAGTTTCGGCAAACGTCGATCGTTCCGAGTGGTAGGCAATCCGGCCGTCAATGGTGATTCACGGCCTGACAGATATAAACAACTATAACTCCGCTTCTATTCGTCGTATGCAAATCTGCGACATAGCAATTTGTAGCTTAAAACACGGCACATCGACCCACCTTATACCGATCTGCGAAGAACTTGCAGAGTTTCGGCAAACGTCGATCGTTCCGAGTGGTAGGCAATCCGGCCGTCAATGGTGATTCATGGCCTGACAGATATAAACAACTATAACTCCGCTTCTATTCGTCGTACGCAAATCTGCGACATAGCAATTTGTAGCCTAAAACACGACACATCGAGCCACCTTATACCGATCTGCGACGAACTTGCATAGTTTCGTCAAACATCGGTCGTTTCGAGTGGAAAGCAATCCAGGCGTCAATGGTGATTCATGGCCTGACACATATAAACAACTATAACTCCGCTTCTATTCGTCGTATGCGAATCTGCGACATAGCAATTTGTAGGTTAAAACACGACACATCGTCCCACCTTATACCGATCTGCGAAGAACTTGCATAGTTTCGTCAAACGTCGATCGTTCCGAGTGGTAGGCAATCCGGCCGTCAATGGTGATTCACGGCCTGACAGATATAAACAACTATAACTCCGCTTCTATTCGTCGTATGCAAATCTGCGACATAGCAATTTGTAGCTTAAAACACGGCACATCGACCCACCTTATACCGATCTGCGAAGAACTTGCAGAGTTTCGGCAAACGTCGATCGTTTCGAGTGGTAGGCAATCCGGCCGTCAATGGTGATTCATGGCCTGACAGATATAAACAACTATAACTCCGCTTCTATTCGTCGTACGCAAATCTGCGACATAGCAATTTGTAGCCTAAAACACGACACATCGAGCCACCTTATACCGATCTGCGACGAACTTGCATAGTTTCGTCAAACATCGGTCGTTTCGAGTGGAAAGCAATGCAGGCGTCAATGGTGATTCATGGCCAGACACATATAAACAACTATAACTCCGCTTCTATTCGTCGTATGCGAATCTGCGACATAGCAATTTGTAGGTTAAAACACGACACATCGTCCCACCTTATACCGATCTGCGAAGAACTTGCATAGTTTCGTCAAACGTCGATCGTTCCGAGTGGTAGCCAATCCGGCCGTCAATGGTGATTCACGGCCTGAGAGATATAAACAACTATAACTCCGCTTCTATTCGTCGTATGCAAATCTGCGACATAGCAATTTGTAGCTTAAAACACGACACATCGACCCACCTTATACCGATCTGCGAAGAACTTGCATAGTTTCGTCAAACGTCGATCGTTCCGAGTGGTAGGCAATCCGGCCGTCGATGGTGATTCATGGCCTCACAGATATAAATAACTATAACTCCGCTTCTATTCGTCGTATGCAAATCTGCGACATAGCAATTTGTAGCTTAAAGCACGACACATCGACCCAGCTTATACCGATCTGCGAAGAACTTGCATAGTATCGGCAAACGTCGATCGTTCCGAGTGGTAGGCAATCCGGCCGTCAATGGTGATTCACGGCCTGACAGATATAAACAACTATAACTCCGCTTCTATTCGTCGTATGCAAATCTGCGACATAGCAATTTGTAGCTTAAAACACGGCACATCGACCCACCTTATACCGATCTGCGAAGAACTTGTAGAGTTTCGGCAAACGTCGATCGTTCCGAGTGGTAGGCAATCCGGCCGTCAATGGTGATTCATGGCCTGACAGATATAAACAACTATATCTCCGCTTCTATTCGTCGTACGCAAATCTGCGACATAGCAATTTGTAGCCTAAAACACGACACATCGTCCCACCTTATACCGATCTGCGAAGAACTTGCATAGTTTCGTCAAACGTCGATCGTTCCGAGTGGTAGGCAATCCGGCCGTCAATGGTGATTCACGGCCTGACAGATATAAACAACTATAACTCCGCTTCTATTCGTCGTATGCAAATCTGCGACATAGCAATTTGTAGCTTAAAACACGGCACATCGACCAACCTTATACCGATCTGCGAAGAACTTGCAGAGTTTCGGCAAACGTCGATCGTTCCGAGTGGTAGGCAATCCGGCCGTCATTAGTGATTCACGGCCTGACAGATATAAACAACTATAACTCCGCTTCTATTCGTCGTATGCAAATCTGCGACATAGCAATTTGTAGCTTAAAACACGGCACATCGACCCACCTTATACCGATCTGCGAAGAACTTGCAGAGTTTCGGCAAACGTCGATCGTTCCGAGTGGTAGGCAATCCGGCCGTCAATGGTGATTCATGGCCTGACAGATATAAACAACTATAACTCCGCTTCTATTCGTCGTACGCAAATCTGCGACATAGCAATTTGTAGCCTAAAACACGACACATCGAGCCACCTTATACCGATCTGCGACGAACTTGCATAGTTTCGTCAAACATCGGTCGTTTCGAGTGGAAAGCAATCCAGGCGTCAATGGTGATTCATGGCCTGACACATATAAACAACTATAACTCCGCTTCTATTCGTCGTATGCGAATCTGCGACATAGCAATTTGTAGGTTAAAACACGACACATCGTCCCACCTTATACCGATCTGCGAAGAACTTGCATAGTTTCGTCAAACGTCGATCGTTCCGAGTGGTAGGCAATCCGGCCGTCAATGGTGATTCACGGCCTGACAGATATAAACAACTATAACTCCGCTTCTATTCGTCGTATGCAAATCTGCGACATAGCAATTTGTAGCTTAAAACACGGCACATCGACCCACCTTATACCGATCTGCGAAGAACTTGCAGAGTTTCGGCAAACGTCGATCGTTCCGAGTGGTAGGCAATCCGGCCGTCAATGGTGATTCATGGCCTGACAGATATAAACAACTATAACTCCGCTTCTATTCGTCGTACGCAAATCTGCGACATAGCAATTTGTAGCCTAAAACACGACACATCGAGCCACCTTATACCGATCTGCGACGAACTTGCATAGTTTCGTCAAACATCGGTCGTTTCGAGTGGAAAGCAATGCAGGCGTCAATGGTGATTCATGGCCAGACACATATAAACAACTATAACTCCGCTTCTATTCGTCGTATGCGAATCTGCGACATAGCAATTTGTAGGTTAAAACACGACACATCGTCCCACTTTATACCGATCTGCGAAGAACTTGCATAGTTTCGTCAAACGTCGATCGTTCCGAGTGGTAGCCAATCCGGCCGTCAATGGTGATTCACGGCCTGACAGATATAAACAACTATAACTCCGCTTCTATTCGTCGTATGCAAATCTGCGACATTGCAATTTGTAGCTTAAAACACGACACATCGACCCACCTTATACCGATCTGCGAAGAACTTGCATAGTTTCGTCAAACGTCGATCGTTCCGAGTGGTAGGCAATCCGGCCGTCGATGGTGATTCATGGCCTCACAGATATAAATAACTATAACTCCGCTTCTATTCGTCGTATGCAAATCTGCGACATAGCAATTTGTAGCTTAAAGCACGACACATCGACCCAGCTTATACCGATCTGCGAAGAACATGCATAGTTTCGGCAAACGTCGATCGTTCCGAGTGGTAGGCAATCCGGCCGTCAATGGTGATTAATGGCCTGACAGATATAAACAACTATAACTCCGCTTCTATTCGTCGTATGCAAATCTGCGACATAGCAATTTGTAGCTTAAAACACGACACATCGACCCACCTTATACCGATCTGCGAAGAACTTGCATAGTTTCGTCAAACGTCGATCGTTCCGAGTGGTAGGCAATCCGGCCGTCGATGGTGATTCATGGCCTCACAGATATAAATAACTGTAACTCCGCTTCTATTCGTCGTATGCAAATCTGCGACATAGCAATTTGTAGCTTAAAGCACGACACATCGACCCAGCTTATACCGATCTGCGAAGAACTTGCATAGTTTCGGCAAACGTCGATCGTTCCGAGTGGTAGGCAATCCGGCCGTCAATGGTGATTCACGGCCTGACAGATATAAACAACTATAACTCCGCTTCTATTCGTCGTATGCAAATCTGCGACATAGCAATTTGTAGCTTAAAACACGGCACATCGAGCCACCTTACACCGATCTGCGACGAACTTGCATAGTTTCGTCAAACATTGGTCGTTTCGAGTGGAAAGCAATCCAGGCGTCAATGGTGATTCATGGCCTGACACATATAAACAACTATAACTCCGCTTCTATTCGTCGTATGCGAATCTGCGACATAGCAATTTGTAGGTTAAAACACGACACATCGTCCCACCTTATACCGATCTGCGAAGAACTTGCATAGTTTCGTCAAACGTCGATCGTTCCGAGTGGTAGGCAATCCTGTCGTCAATGGTGATTAATGGCCTCACAGATATAAACAACTATAACTCCACTTCTATTCGTCGTATGCGAGTCTGCGACACAGCAACTTGTAGCTTAAAACACGGCCCAACGACCCACCTTATACCGATCTGCGACGAACTTGCATAGTTTCGTCAAACATCGATCGTTTCGAGTGGTAGGCAATCCGGCCGTCAATGGTGATTCATGGCCTGACAGATATAAACAACTATAACTCCGCTTCTATTCGTCGTACGCAAATCTGCGACATAGCAGTTTGTAGCCTAAAACACGGCACATCGACCCACCTTATACCGATCTGCGAAGAACTTGCAGAGTTTCGGCAAACGTCGATCGTTCCGAGTGGTAGGCAATCCGGCCGTCAATGGTGATTCATGGCCTGACAGATATAAACAACTATAACTCCGCTTCTATTCGTCGTACGCAAATCTGCGACATAGCAATTTGTAGCCTAAAACACCACACATCGAGCCACCTTATACCGATCTGCGACGAACTTGCATAGTTTCGTCAAACATCGGTCGTTTCGAGTGGAAAGCAATGCAGGCGTCAATGGTGATTCATGGCCAGACACATATAAACAACTATAACTCCGCTTCTATTCGTCGTATGCGAATCTGCGACATAGCAATTTGTAGGTTAAAACACGACACATCGTCCCACCTTATACCGATCTGCGAAGAACTTGCATAGTTTCGTCAAACGTCGATCGTTCCGAGTGGTAGCCAATCCGGCCGTCAATGGTGATTCACGGCCTGACAGATATAAACAACTATAACTCCGCTTCTATTCGTCGTATGCAAATCTGCGACATAGTAATTTGTAGCTTAAAACACGACACATCGACCCACCTTATACCGATCTGCGAAGAACTTGCATAGTTTCGTCAAACGTCGATCGTTCCGAGTGGTAGGCAATCCGGCCGTCGATGGTGATTCATGGCCTCACAGATATAAATAACTATAACTCCGCTTCTATTCGTCGTATGCAAATCTGCGACATAGCAATTTGTAGCTTAAAGCACGACACATCGACCCAGCTTATACCGATCTGCGAAGAACTTGCATAGTTTCGGCAAACGTCGATCGTTCCGAGTGGTAGGCAATCCGGCCGTCAATGGTGATTCACGGCCTGACAGATATAAATAACTATAACTCCGCTTCTATTCGTCGTATGCAAATCTGCGACATAGCAATTTGTAGCTTAAAACACGACACATCGACCCACCTTATACCGATCTGCGAAGAACTTGCATAGTTTCGTCAAACGTCGATCGTTCCGAGTGGTAGGCAATCCGGCCGTCGATGGTGATTCATGGCCTCACAGATATAAATAACTATAACTCCGCTTCTATTCGTCGTATGCAAATCTGCGACATAGCAATTTGTAGCTTAAAGCACGACACATCGACCCAGCTTATACCGATCTGCGAAGAACTTGCATAGTTTCGGCAAACGTCGATCGTTCCGAGTGGTAGGCAATCCGGCCGTCAATGGTGATTCACGGCCTGACAGATATAAACAACTATAACTCCGCTTCTATTCGTCGTACGCAAATCTGCGACATAGCAGTTTGTAGCCTAAAACACGACACATCGAGCCACCTTATACCGATCTGCGACGAACTTGCATAGTTTCGTCAAGCGTCGATCGTTCCGAGTGGTAGGCAATCCGGTCGTCAATGGTGGTTAATGGCCTCACAGATATAAACATCGATAACTCCGCTTCTATTCGTCGTATGCGAATCTGCGACATAGCAAGTTGTAGCTTAAAACACGGCCCAACGACCCACCTTATACCGATCTGCGACGAACTTGCATAGTTTCGTCAAGCATCGGTCGTTTCGAGTGGAAAGCAATCCGGTCGTCAATGGTGATTCATGGCCTGACACATATAAACAACTATAACTCCGCTTCTATTCGTCGTATGCGAATCTGCGACATAGCAATTTGTAGGTTAAAACACGACACATCGACCCACCTTATACCGATCTGCGAAGAACTTGCATAGTTTCGTCAAACGTAGATCGTTCCGAGTGGTAGGCAATCCTGTCGTCAATGGTGATTCATGGCCTCACAGATATAAACATCGATAACTCCGCTTCTATTCGTCGTATGCGAATCTGCGGCATAGCAATTTGTAGCTTAAAGCACGACACATCGACCCACCTTATACCGATATGCGACGAACTTGCATAGTTTCGTCAAACATCGATCGTTTCGAGTGGTAGGCATTCCGGCTGTCAATGATGATTCATGACCTCACAGATATAAACAACTATAACTCCGCTTCTATTCGTCGTACGCAAATCTGCGACATAGCAATTTGTAGCCTAAAACACGACACATCGAGCCACCTTATACCGATCTGCGACGAACTTGCATAGTTTCGTCAAACATCGGTCGTTTCGAGTGGAAAGCAATCCAGGCGTCAATGGTGATTCATGGCCTGACACATATAAACAACTATAACTCCGCTGTTGCGTATTGAGAGCGGCTCGATAGAAGAGCGCAGTAGTGACTATATGTCACTGTCGGCACGGATCATTTGAATAAAGAGTGACGGCAGGTCCTGGCGACACTGCCCCACTCTAGATCGCAATCGATACACTGCTCGATGAATGGCTCGCCTATCAGCGGCTCGCGTGACGCGCTATTGTCCACACAAAGGGACAAATCATCTTCGCGAACAACTCTTAGAAAAAACGTCGTGCTTCCGTCCGCATCGATTCGGCACGAGGATCTTTCCCGCGAAATCGATCGGCCATTATCGTCTTACACTTGGTGCTGTACACACGTGTGCAAAATTGAGTTGTGAGTGAGAGAGCGAGAAATTCATCTGGGCAGTTAAGAAACATCATAGCAAATTAACAGGCACGTTCACCCTCAAAATTTTGTAATCATTTTCATTGTTAATTTGCTGGCATTATTGTAACAGATCAGCGACAAGACCAGCACGTTTTTCGTTGAACCGTTCGCAGGCGACTGTGTGGTTCCGCATTTAGCGACCTGTGATTCTATACAATTGGTAATTCATTTTGTTGCTGTTTCTATTAGATCACTGTACATCTATTTATTTATTTATTGTGAATTAATCACCGTGTGTACTCTTACAATAGAAAAACTCAGCAAGTAATCCAGTGCAGTGGCTGATTGAGCAGCTCACAAGCACTTCGCCTAACATAGAGAAAAGGTACTTTTCATATTCAACTGCGCTTATTCTTTTAATAAAAGTACAGAACACAGCATCTTGTCCAATTATTTCTGCTTGCCTGTCACCAGACTCTTTATTCGAATCCGGCTCTTGTCCCTTTCTTTTACCATCTTGAATTAATAATACAGTCCACTATCATCTCTACCAAACATTTTTTGGTCCTTCGAGCCGGATGTCTGGTCAGCAAGCTCTTCAATTGTGACAAGTGTGTCTTAGATCAGATCAATATGCATCTCGCTCACCTCACTCACTCCTCACAGGTACAGTTCAAGAAAGGTTCACTAAAGTTCAGTTCACCATAAGCTCAGTGTGAAGCAAGTTCAGTTCAGTTCAAGTGATTGTGCAACGATGGCGTCACAGGAATCCATCAAAGAACCGATCAAGGGTGAGGACCAACAACACCCTCAAGAAGAGGAGCAGGCCAAGGAAGTCCTCGAAGTGCCAGTGGCTTCAGGCACAAAGCAAAGTGCAAGGTCCCAATCACCAGGAAACAGCCAGAAAGTGGAAAATGAGTTCCGCATCCAGACCCAGCGGATGAGGCTGAGCATGCTGGAGCAGCTCAGTGAGCAGTTGAAAATACCTGGCTTTACAAAGGAACAGCTGAAGAGGCACGATCAACAGGCCAAAATAGTGTGGGACTCGTTCAACAAGGATCACGAGCTCCTGTGTGCATCGACAAACACCAGCTTCCTCCTGCATCCTTATATGACGGAGGGGGTATTTCAAAAAACATTTGGGGCCTATTTAAAGATCACAGGAGAAGTTGCGGAGGCGCTTCTCAAATTGGAGAGCACTGCTCAAAGTGATGACAGTGAAAGTGGCTCAACAACCGCTCACCCCAAACGGAGCCGGGCCAACAAGCCAGAGATAAAACTCCCAACATTTAGTGGAGAACTCACGTGTTGGCCAGAATTCAGGGATCTCTTCACCTCCCTGATTATAGAAGACACAGATCTGTCTAATGTAGAACGGCTCCAGTATTTGAAGACTAGCTTGCAAGGAGAGGCTGCAAGGCTAGTGTCCGGTGCTCCTATGACATCGGAGGCCTTCTCGAAGGCATGGCGGCGAATTCACGACCGATACAACGACCACGATCGGCTCGTCCAGGCATATTTGGACCGCCCGCTGTCAAATCAACGTGAAGTGCCGCGCACCGGAAGAGCCTTAAACGGACTGCTCGCGGAGGTCAAACAGGACATTGACGCCTTAGTACAGCTCAAGGAGCCAGTGGAGGAATGGAGTCAAATCCTCATCTACGTCATAGCTCGAAGGCTCCCAGCGTCACTGAGGGAGGCCTGGGAAGTCAGTAAAAAGGGCGCAATGGAACGGCCCACATACCACGACCTGCTCAACCTGATACAGGGACGAGCCCAGGCACTGGAATCACTGCCTCCACAACAGAACAGTGCAACAAGGGCACAGCACACTACACGTGGAACAGTGGGACCACGCAGTGTACACACAGCGATGATGCAGAGCGGCTCAACAAAGTATCCCTGTGATCACTGCCAAGATGATCACTTCATTGTGACGTGTCCAAAGTTCAAAGATCTGCACCCTAGTGAACGGCACAAGATTGTGGTTGCTAATAGGTTGTGTTTCAACTGTTTGAGGCACCATAATTTGACAGCCTGCTCATCTACAAGGACGTGTAGAACGTGTGGTGAGAAGCACCACACGATGATTCATTTTCCAGCGCAAAGGAGTGCTCAAGCGTCAGCCAAGCAATAGGTAGGCGCCGTGTCATTTTGCCTCTGCTCAACAAGCTCGAAGACCTGGTCACAAATTCCAAGACCCTGCTCATTGACGTTACTAGCTACCTGTCAAGTCCTCTTGTTGACAACGATCACAAGAAGCACCTGTATCGACGCTCCGATCATCAACTTTGACAGCAGAGCGATGTTTGCGTCAGATCATTCAACGGCTCTCAGCAAAGGATTCATCCAGTGCACTGTACACCACATTTATGAAGGAGTATGAAGAGTTGGGACACATGAGACGCGCACCAAGCGGTCTCATACCAACAGTGCATCATCATGAGCTCACTACTGCTCAGCGATCTGACGAGATGACCTTAGCACATGACGCTTCGGCGTCAGGAGGGTTGAGGGTCTCACAAAGTCAGTCGTTGGAGCACGGTGCAGTTCAACCACCATACTACCTTCCACATCATGGTGTTGTCCGAGAGGACAGTAGTACAACAAAACTGAGAGTTGTGTTCAATGGATCAAGCCCAACATCAACAGGGATATCGCTCAATGACATCCAACACACAGGTGCAAAAGTACAAAAAGACATTGTTGAAGTACTTTTGTGGATCAGAAAATTCAAGTATCTGTTCACCACCGATATCAAGCAGATGTATCGACAGATCAAAGTACATCAGGACGACTGGGATTTACAACGGATCTTGTGGATCGATGACCAGCACAACGTAGTGCCATACCAACTAACCACCGTTACATACGGAACAAGATCAGCTCCATTCCTCGCAATCAGAACAATTCTGCAGCTGGTAGAGGACGAAGGTCATCGATTTCCATTGGCAATTGACCCGATCATTAAGGGCAGATATGTAGACGATATATTTGGAGGAGCAGATCACTATGAAGAGCTTGACGAAATATCAAACCAGGTAACCCACCTTTGCAAGGCGGGCGGGTTCCCATTGGCAAAATGGCACAGCAACAGTAAAGAATTCACACAGCAACCGGATCACCAAGCACCAAAGAGCACAGAGCATTTATTTGAAGATAGCAGTACAAAAATCTTAGGCCTGTCTTGGATACCTTACACAGACACCTTCAAGTACTGTGTAAATCCACCGCTCACAAGTTCCAACGTGACGAAGAGAATCATATTGTCAGAAACTGCTCAACTATATGATCCTCTTGGATTCTTATCACCATTTGTCGTGAGAGCCAAGGTACTGCTCCAAGAATTATGGCTCGAGAAGCTGAAGTGGGACGATACAGTGTCTCCAAACATCACGACAAAGTGGAATGCGTTCAGATTAGAACTCGAACAAGTACCTGATCTTGCTGTCCCTCGCTGGATTCGAACTACAGCGGATTCAACGATAGAACTGCACGGGTTCTCAGATGCATCGCAACTTGCAATGGCAGCTGCTATCTTCATCAAGACGACTGATCCAGGAGGTGCAGTCAGTGTCACATTGGTTTGTGCAAAGTCAAAAGTCGCTCCGCTCAAGAGAATGTCGATTCCTAGGTTGGAATTGACAGCAGCTCTACTCGCTGCAAAGCTCATGAGACATGTACAAACCACACTTGAGATCAATGACGTGAAGAAATTCTTGTGGACCGATTCATTAGTGACATTGACCTGGATCAAATCGCATCCTTCACGGTGGAAAGACTATGTCAGGAACCGAGTGTCAACAATTCAAGATCTTACTCCAAGCAGCGTATGGAGGTTTGTTCCTGGCAAAGAAAATCCAGCCGACTGTGCTTCTAGAGGACTTACGATTTCCCAGCTCCAGAAGCATAAACTGTGGTGGACAGGACCACAGTGGTTACACAACGACGAAAAGTCGTGGCCGAGACAACCAACAGAACAGGATTCACAATCAAGGCAAGAGGAGCGTCCGGGGCTCACTCTCACCGTGGCAACAGTTCAAAACAAGTATCACTGGGAAATGATTTACAATTTCTCGTCACTTATGAGACTGCTCAGAGTGACAGCAATTTGCTTTAGAGTTGGCCAGATCATCAAGAAGACGCCACGGGCAACACTCTCGTATCCACTTACGCCACACGATATAGAACGTGCGAGAGTGTTTTGGATCAAAGCAACACAAGCAGCATTTTTTCAGGTTGAACTCAAACAGCTCACCTCGGCCAAGCTACCACCATCACATCCTTTCAACCGACTGACTGCCTTTATTGACACACGAGGCATCATTCGTGTTGGAGGAAGAATCGATCAATCGAAGTTGGAACTTGAGACAGTGCACCCAGCAATCCTCCCACGTGAGACATGGTTTACGAATCTGATCATAGCAGATGCGCATCAAAAGACACTCCATGGTGGTACGCAGCTCACCATGAATTACATTCGACGATCATACTGGATCATTGGTGGTAGAGCTCCAGTAAGATCATACATTCTTCGCTGCACTACATGTGCTCGATACCGTGGCATTCGAGCACAACAACTGATGGGTCAGCTCCCCCCAGCGCGGATCACACCGTCCCGACCGTTCTCCACTTCAGGCGTGGACTACGCTGGTCCACTTACCATCAAGACCTGGAAGGGAAAGGGCGCCAAGAAACAGAAAGGATGGCTGTGCATCTTCGTGTGTTTCGTCACTTCGGCTCTGCATCTGGAGGCTGTAAGTGATTACTCAACTGACTCATTTTTAGCTGCTTTTAGACGGTTCACAGGGCGAAGGGGCATCTGCAGAACACTACACAGTGACTGCGGCTCAAACTTCGTTGGAGCGGATGCTGCCTTGAAGAAACTGTTCACCCACGGAACCGAAGAATCAAACCAACTGTACTGCTCACTAACAGAGAATGGAACAACGTGGAAATTCAATCCACCGGCAGCACCTCACATGGGAGGAAAATGGGAAGCAGCAGTCAAATCTGTCAAACACCATTTGAACCGAACGATAGGAGAGACTGCGCTTACGTATGAAGAACTGATCACATTACTTGCACAAATTGAAGCTGTTCTTAATTCCAGACCATTGGAGCCATTAACAGATGATCCTGACGATGTGTCAGCGCTAACACCAGCTCATTTCCTGATTGGCGAACCAATTGCAACAGTTCCAGAGCCATCGCTTATTGACACTGCACCAACAAGGTTGTCACGATGGCAATTCATCCAGCAACGGCTCCAATACTTCTGGTCTAAATGGTCAGCTCAACATCTTCAAAGGCATTTGTCAACATCCAAGTGGCACCATCCATCACACGAGATCAAGGTTGGATCATTGGTACTGATCACAGACGAGAGACTTCCACCTTCAAAGTGGCCTCTCGCCAGAGTCACTGAGTTACACCCCGGAAAGGATGGGCTGACTCGTGTGGTGTCGCTCAAGACGGCCACAACAACATTGACAAGACCGATCACCAAACTTGCGATTCTGCCTGCACCAGCTCAAGCAGAACAATTCAAGAAAATCAGCGACACAGTCGCTGATGGCGGGCGGAATGTTGCGTATTGAGAGCGGCTCGATAGAAGAGCGCAGTAGTGACTATATGTCACTGTCGGCACGGATCATTTGAATAAAGAGTGACGGCAGGTCCTGGCGACACTGCCCCACTCTAGATCGCAATCGATACACTGCTCGATGAATGGCTCGCCTATCAGCGGCTCGCGTGACGCGCTATTGTCCACACAAAGGGACAAATCATCTTCGCGAACAACTCTTAGAAAAAACGTCGTGCTTCCGTCCGCATCGATTCGGCACGAGGATCTTTCCCGCGAAATCGATCGGCCATTATCGTCTTACACTTGGTGCTGTACACACGTGTGCAAAATTGAGTTGTGAGTGAGAGAGCGAGAAATTCATCTGGGCAGTTAAGAAACATCATAGCAAATTAACAGGCACGTTCACCCTCAAAATTTTGTAATCATTTTCATTGTTAATTTGCTGGCATTATTGTAACAGATCAGCGACAAGACCAGCACGTTTTTCGTTGAACCGTTCGCAGGCGACTGTGTGGTTCCGCATTTAGCGACCTGTGATTCTATACAATTGGTAATTCATTTTGTTGCTGTTTCTATTAGATCACTGTACATCTATTTATTTATTTATTGTGAATTAATCACCGTGTGTACTCTTACAATAGAAAAACTCAGCAAGTAATCCAGTGCAGTGGCTGATTGAGCAGCTCACAAGCACTTCGCCTAACATAGAGAAAAGGTACTTTTCATATTCAACTGCGCTTATTCTTTTAATAAAAGTACAGAACACAGCATCTTGTCCAATTATTTCTGCTTGCCTGTCACCAGACTCTTTATTCGAATCCGGCTCTTGTCCCTTTCTTTTACCATCTTGAATTAATAATACAGTCCACTATCATCTCTACCAAACATCCGCTTCTATTCGTCGTATGCGAATCTGCGACATAGCAATTTGTAGGTTAAAGCACGACAAATCGACACAGCTTATACCGATCTGCGACGAACTTGCATAGTTTCGTGAAACATCGATCGTTTCGATTGGAAGGCAATCCAGCGTCAATGGTGATTCATGGACTGACAAATATAAACAACTATAACTCCGCTTCTATTCGTCGTATGCAAATCTGCGACATAGCAATTTGTAGCTTAAAACACGACACATCGACCCACCTTATACCGATCTGCGATGAACTTGCATAGTTTCGTCAAACGTCGATCGTTCCGAGTGGTAGGCAATCCGGCCGTCGATGGTGATTCATGGCCTCACAGATATAAATAACTGTAACTCCGCTTCTATTCGTCGTATGCAAATCTGCGACATAGCAATTTGTAGCTTAAAGCACGACACATCGACCCAGCTTATACCGATCTGCGAAGAACTTGCATAGTTTCGGCAAACGTCGATCGTTTCGAGTGGTAGGCAATCCGGCCGTCAATGGTGATTCACGGCCTGACAGATATAAACAACTATAACTCCGCTTCTATTCGTCGTATGCAAATCTGCGACATAGCAATTTGTAGCTTAAAACACGGCACATCGAGCCACCTTACACCGATCTGCGACGAACTTGCATAGTTTCGTCAAACATCGGTCGTTTCGAGTGGAAAGCAATCCAGGCGTCAATGGTGATTCATGGCCTGACACATATAAACAACTATAACTCCGCTTCTATTCGTCGTATGCGAATCTGCGACATAGCAATTTGTAGGTTAAAACACGACACATCGTCCCACCTTATACCGATCTGCGAAGAACTTGCATAGTTTCGTCAAACGTCGATCGTTCCGAGTGGTAGGCAATCCTGTCGTCAATGGTGATTAATGGCCTCACAGATATAAACAACTATAACTCCACTTCTATTCGTCGTATGCGAGTCTGCGACACAGCAACTTGTAGCTTAAAACACGGCCCAACGACCCACCTTATACCGATCTGCGACGAACTTGCATAGTTTCGTCAAACATCGATCGTTTCGAGTGGTAGGCAATCCGGCCGTCAATGGTGATTCATGGCCTGACAGATATAAACAACTATAACTCCGCTTCTATTCGTCGTACGCAAATCTGCGACATAGCAGTTTGTAGCCTAAAACACGGCACATCGACCCACCTTATACCGATCTGCGAAGAACTTGCAGAGTTTCGGCAAACGTCGATCGTTCCGAGTGGTAGGCAATCCGGCCGTCAATGGTGATTCATGGCCTGACAGATATAAACAACTATAACTCCGCTTCTATTCGTCGTACGCAAATCTGCGACATAGCAATTTGTAGCCTAAAACACGACACATCGAGCCACCTTATACCGATCTGCGACGAACTTGCAGAGTTTCGTCAAACATCGGTCGTTTCGAGTGGAAAGCAATGCAGGCGTCAATGGTGATTCATGGCCAGACACATATAAACAACTATAACTCCGCTTCTATTCGTCGTATGCGAATCTGCGACATAGCAATTTGTAGGTTAAAACACGACACATCGTCCCACCTTATACCGATCTGCGAAGAACTTGCATAGTTTCGTCAAACGTCGATCGTTCCGAGTGGTAGCCAATCCGGCCGTCAATGGTGATTCACGGCCTGACAGATATAAACAACTATAACTCCGCTTCTATTCGTCGTATGCAAATCTGCGACATAGTAATTTGTAGCTTAAAACACGACACATCGACCCACCTTATACCGATCTGCGAAGAACTTGCATAGTTTCGTCAAACGTCGATCGTTCCGAGTGGTAGGCAATCCGGCCGTCGATGGTGATTCATGGCCTCACAGATATAAATAACTATAACTCCGCTTCTATTCGTCGTATGCAAATCTGCGACATAGCAATTTGTAGCTTAAAGCACGACACATCGACCCAGCTTATACCGATCTGCGAAGAACTTGCATAGTTTCGGCAAACGTCGATCGTTCCGAGTGGTAGGCAATCCGGCCGTCAATGGTGATTCACGGCCTGACAGATATAAACAACTATAACTCCGCTTCTATTCGTCGTATGCAAATCTGCGACATAGCAATTTGTAGCTTAAAACACGACACATCGACCCACCTTATACCGATCTGCGAAGAACTTGCATAGTTTCGTCAAACGTCGATCGTTCCGAGTGGTAGGCAATCCGGCCGTCGATGGTGATTCACGGCCTGACAGATATAAACAACTATAACTCCGCTTCTATTCGTCGTATGCAAATCTGCGACATAGCAATTTGTAGCTTAAAACACGGCACATCGACCCACCTTATACCGATCTGCGAAGAACTTGCATAGTTTCGTCAAACGTCGATCGTTCCGAGTGGTAGGCAATCCGGCCGTCGATGGTGATTCATGGCCTCACAGATATAAATAACTATAACTCCGCTTCTATTCGTCGTACGCAAATCTGCGACATAGCAATTTGTAGCCTAAAACACGACACATCGAGCCACCTTATACCGATCTGCGACGAACTTGCATAGTTTCGTCAAACATCGGTCGTTTCGAGTGGAAAGCAATCCAGGCGTCAATGGTGATTCATGGCCTGACACATATAAACAACTATAACTCCGCTTCTATTCGTCGTATGCGAATCTGCGACATAGCAATTTGTAGCCTAAAACACGACACATCGTCCCACCTTATACCGATCTGCGAAGAACTTGCATAGTTTCGTCAAACGTCGATCGTTCCGAGTGGTAGGCAATCCGGCCGTCAATGGTGATTCACGGCCTGACAGATATAAACAACTATAACTCCGCTTCTATTCGTCGTATGCGAATCTGCGACATAGGAATTTGTAGCTTAAAACACGGCACATCGACCCACCTTATACCGATCTGCGAAGAACTTGCAGAGTTTCGGCAAACGTCGATCGTTCCGAGTGGTAGGCAATCCGGCCGTCAATGGTGATTCACGGCCTGACAGATATAAACAACTATAACTCCGCTTCTATTCGTCGTATGCAAATCTGCGACATAGCAATTTGTAGCTTAAAACACGGCACATCGACCCACCTTATACCGATCTGCGACGAACTTGCATAGTTTCGTCAAACATCGGTCGTTTCGAGTGGAAAGCAATCCAGGCGTCAATGGTGATTCATGGCCTGACACATATAAACAACTATAACTCCGCTTCTATTCGTCGTATGCGAATCTGCGACATAGCAATTTGTAGGTTAAAACACGACACATCGTCCCACCTTATACCGATCTGCGAAGAACTTGCATAGTTTCGTCAAACGTCGATCGTTCCGAGTGGTAGGCAATCCGGCCGTCAATGGTGATTCACGGCCTGACAGATATAAACAACTATAACTCCGCTTCTATTCGTCGTATGCAAATCTGCGACATAGCAATTTGTAGCTTAAAGCACGACACATCGACACACCTTATACCGATCTGCGACGAACTTGCATAGTTTCGTGAAACATCGATCGTTTCGATTGGAAGGCAATCAAGCGTCAATGGTGATTCATGGACTGACAAATATAAACAACTATAACTCCGCTTCTATTCGTCGTATGCAAATCTGCGGCATAGCAATTTGTAGCTTAAAACACGACACATCGACCCACCTTATACCGATCTGCGAAGAACTTGCATAGTTTCGTCAAACGTCGATCGTTCCGAGTGGTAGGCAATCCGGCCGTCGATGGTGATTCATGGCCTCACAGATATAAATAACTATAACTCCGCTTCTATTCGTCGTATGCAAATCTGCGACATAGCAATTTGTAGCTTAAAGCACGACACATCGACCCACCTTATACCGATCTGCGACGAACTTGCATTGTTTCGTCAAACGTCGGTCGTTTCGAGTGGAAAGCAATCCAGGCGTCAATGATGATTCATGGCCTGACACATATAAACAACTATAACTCCGCCTCTATTCGTCGTATGCAAATCTGCGACATAGCAATTTGTAGCTTAAAACACGACACATCGACCCACCTTATACCGATCTGCGAAGAACTTGCATAGTATCGGCAAACGTCGATCGTTCCGAGTGGTAGGCAATCCGGCCGTCAATGGTGATTCACGGCCTGACAGGTATAAACAACTATAACTCCGCTTCTATTCGTCGTATGCAAATCTGCGACATAGCAATTTGTAGCTTAAAACACGGTACATCGACCCACCTTATACCGATCTGCGAAGAACTTGTAGAGTTTCGGCAAACGTCGATCGTTCCGAGTGGTAGGCAATCCGGCCGTCAATGGTGATTCATGGCCTGACAGATATAAACAACTATATCTCCGCTTCTATTCGTCGTACGCAAATCTGCGACATAGCAATTTGTAGCCTAAAACACGACACATCGTCCCACCTTATACCGATCTGCGAAGAACTTGCATAGTTTCGTCAAACGTCGATCGTTCCGAGTGGTAGGCAATCCGGCCGTCAATGGTGATTCACGGCCTGACAGATATAAACAACTATAACTCCGCTTCTATTCGTCGTATGCAAATCTGCGACATAGCAATTTGTAGCTTAAAACACGGCACATCGACCAACCTTATACCGATCTGCGAAGAACTTGCAGAGTTTCGGCAAACGTCGATCGTTCCGAGTGGTAGGCAATCCGGCCGTCAATGGTGATTCACGGCCTGACAGATATAAACAACTATAACTCCGCTTCTATTCGTCGTATGCAAATCTGCGACATAGCAATTTGTAGCTTAAAACACGGCACATCGACCCACCTTATACCGATCTGCGAAGAACTTGCAGAGTTTCGGCAAACGTCGATCGTTCCGAGTGGTAGGAAATCCGGCCGTCAATGGTGATTCATGGCCTGACAGATATAAACAACTATAACTCCGCTTCTATTCGTCGTACGCAAATCTGCGACATAGCAATTTGTAGCCTAAAACACGACACATCGAGCCACCTTATACCGATCTGCGACGAACTTGCATAGTTTCGTCAAACATCGGTCGTTTCGAGTGGAAAGCAATCCAGGCGTCAATGGTGATTCATGGCCTGACACATATAAACAACTGTAACTCCGCTTCTATTCGTCGTGTGCGAATCTGCGACATAGCAATTTGTAGGTTAAAACACGACACATCGACCCATCTTATACCGATCTGCGAAGAACTTGCATAGTTTCGTCAAACGTCGATCGTTCCGAGTGGTAGGCAATCCGGTCGTCAATGGTGATTCATGGCCTGACAGATATAAACAACTGTAACTCCGCTTCTATTCGTCGTATGCAAATCTGCGACATAGCAATTTGTAGCCTAAAACACGACACATCGAGCCACCTTATACCGATCTGCGACGAACTTGCATAGTTTCGTCAAACGTCGATCGTTCCGAGTGGTAGGCAATCCGGTCGTCAATGGTGATTAATGGCCTCACAGATATAAACATCGATAACTCCGCTTCTATTCGTCGTATGCGAATCTGCGACATAGCAATTTGTAGCTTAAAACACGACACATCGACCCACCTTATACCGATCTGCGACGAACTTGCATAGTTTCGTCAAACATCGATCGTTTCGAGTGGTAGGCATTCCGGCCGTCAATGATGATTCATGACCTCACAGATATAAACAACTATAACTCCGCTTCTATACGTCGTATGCAAATCTGCGACATAGCAATTTGTAGCTTAAAACACGACACATCGACCCACCTTATACCGATCTGCGAAGAACTTGCATAGTTTCGTCAAACGTCGATCGTTCCGAGTGGTAGGCAATCCGGCCGTCGATGGTGATTCATGGCCTCACAGATATAAATAACTATAACTCCGCTTCTATTCGTCGTACGCAAATCTGCGACATAGCAATTTGTAGCCTAAAACACGACACATCGAGCCACCTTATACCGATCTGCGACGAACTTGCATAGTTTCGTCAAACATCGATCGTTTCGAGTGGAAGGCAATCCGGCCGTCAATGGTGATTCATGGCCTGACAGATATAAACAACTATAACTCCACTTCTATTCGTCGTATGCGAATCTGCGACATAGCAATTTGTAGCTTAAAACACGACACATCGACCCACCTTATACCGATCTGCGAAGAACTTGTAGAGTTTCGGCAAACGTCGATCGTTCCGAGTGGTAGGCAATCCGGCCGTCAATGGTGATTCATGGCCTGACAGATATAAACAACTATATCTCCGCTTCTATTCGTCGTACGCAAATCTGCGACATAGCAATTTGTAGCCTAAAACACGACACATCGTCCCACCTTATACCGATCTGCGAAGAACTTGCATAGTTTCGTCAAACGTCGATCGTTCCGAGTGGTAGGCAATCCGGCCGTCAATGGTGATTCACGGCCTGACAGATATAAACAACTATAACTCCGCTTCTATTCGTCGTATGCAAATCTGCGACATAGCAATTTGTAGCTTAAAACACGGCACATCGACCCACCTTATACCGATCTGCGAAGAACTTGCATAGTTTCGTCAAACGTCGATCGTTCCGAGTGGTAGGCAATCCGGCCGTCGATGGTGATTCATGGCCTCACAGATATAAATAACTATAACTCCGCTTCTATTCGTCGTACGCAAATCTGCGACATAGCAATTTGTAGCCTAAAACACGACACATCGAGCCACCTTATACCGATCTGCGACGAACTTGCATAGTTTCGTCAAACATCGATCGTTTCGAGTGGAAGGCAATCCGGCCGTCAATGGTGATTCATGGCCTGACAGATATAAACAACTATAACTCCACTTCTATTCGTCGTATGCGAATCTGCGACATAGCAATTTGTAGCTTAAAACACGACACATCGACCCACCTTATACCGATCTGCGACGAACTTGCATAGTTTCGTCAAACATCGATCGTTTCGAGTGGTAGGCATTCCGGCCGTCAATGATGATTCATGACCTCACAGATATAAACAACTATAACTCCGCTTCTATACGTCGTATGCAAATCTGCGACATAGCAATTTGTAGCTTAAAACACGACACATCGACCCACCTTATACCGATCTGCGAAGAACTTGCATAGTTTCGTCAAACGTCGATCGTTCCGAGTGGTAGGCAATCCGGCCGTCGATGGTGATTCATGGCCTCACAGATATAAATAACTATAACTCCGCTTCTATTCGTCGTATGCAAATCTGCGACATAGCAATTTGTAGGTTAAAACACGACACATCGTCCCACCTTATACCGATCTGCGAAGAACTTGCATAGTTTCGTCACACGTCGATCGTTCCGAGTGGTAGGCAATCCTGTCGTCAATGGTGATTAATGGCCTCACAGATATAAACAACTATAACTCCGCTTCTATTCGTCGTATGCAAATCTGCGACATAGCAATTTGTAGCTTAAAGCACGACACATCCACCCACTTTATACCGATCTGCGACGAACTTGCATAGTTTCGTCAAACGTCGGTCGTTTCGAGTGGAAAGCAATCCAGGCGTCAATGGTGATTCATGGCCTGACACATATAAACAACTATAACTCCGCCTCTATTCGTCGTATGCAAATCTGCGACATAGCAATTTGTAGCTTAAAACACGACACATCGACCCACCTTATACCGATCTGCGAAGAACTTGCATAGTATCGGCAATCGTCGATCGTTCCGAGTGGTAGGCAATCCGGCCGTCAATGGTGATTCACGGCCTGACAGATATAAACAACTATAACTCCGCTTCTATTCGTCGTATGCAAATCTGCGACATAGGAATTTGTAGCTTAAAACACGGCACATCGACCCACCTTATACCGATCTGCGAAGAACTTGCAGAGTTTCGGCAAACGTCGATCGTTCCGAGTGGTAGGCAATCCGGCCGTCAATGGTGATTCACGGCCTGACAGATATAAACAACTATAACTCCGCTTCTATTCGTCGTATGCAAATCTGCGACATAGCAATTTGTAGCTTAAAACACGGCACATCGACCCACCTTATACCGATCTGTGAAGAACTTGCAGAGTTTCGGCAAACGTCGATCGTTCCGAGTGGTAGGCAATCCGGCCGTCAATGGTGATTCATGGCCTGACAGATATAAACAACTATAACTCCGCTTCTATTCGTCGTACGCAAATCTGCGACATAGCAATTTGTAGCCTAAAACACGACACATCGAGACACCTTATACCGATCTGCGACGAACTTGCATAGTTTCGTCAAACGTCGATCGTTCCGAGTGGTAGGCAATCCGGCCGTCAATGGTGATTCATGGCCTGACAGATATAAACAACTATAACTCCGCTTCTATTCGTCGTACGCAAATCTGCGACATAGCAATTTGTAGCCTAAAACACGACACATCGAGCCACCTTATACCGATCTGCGACGAACTTGCATAGTTTCGTCAAACATCGATCGTTTCGAGTGGAAGGCAATCCGGCCGTCAATGGTGATTCATGGCCTGACAGATATAAACAACTATAACTCCACTTCTATTCGTCGTATGCGAATCTGCGACATAGCAATTTGTAGCTTAAAACACGACACATCGACCCACCTTATACCGATCTGCGACGAACTTGCATAGTTTCGTCAAACATCGATCGTTTCGAGTGGTAGGCATTCCGGCCGTCAATGATGATTCATGACCTCACAGATATAAACAACTATAACTCCGCTTCTATACGTCGTATGCAAATCTGCGACATAGCAATTTGTAGCTTAAAACACGACACATCGACCCACCTTATACCGATCTGCGAAGAACTTGCATAGTTTCGTCACACGTCGATCGTTCCGAGTGGTAGGCAATCCGGCCGTCGATGGTGATTCATGGCCTCACAGATATAAATAACTATAACTCCGCTTCTATTCGTCGTATGCAAATCTGCGACATAGCAATTTGTAGGTTAAAACACGACACATCGTCCCACCTTATACCGATCTGCGAAGAACTTGCATAGTTTCGTCACACATCGATCGTTCCGAGTGGTAGGCAATCCGGCCGTCAATGGTGATTCACGGCCTGACAGATATAAACAACTATAACTCCGCTTCTATTCGTCGTACGCAAATCTGCGACATAGCAATTTGTAGCCTAAAACACGACACATCGTCCCACCTTATACCGATCTGCGAAGAACTTGCATAGTTTCGTCAAACGTCGATCGTTCCGAGTGGTAGGCAATCCGGCCGTCAATGGTGATTCACGGCCTGACAGATATAAACAACTATAACTCCGCTTCTATTCGTCGTATGCAAATCTGCGACATAGGAATTTGTAGCTTAAAACACGGCACATCGACCCACCTTATACCGATCTGCGAAGAACTTGCAGAGTTTCGGCAAACGTCGATCGTTCCGAGTGGCAGGCAATCCGGCCGTCAATGGTGATTCACGGCCTGACAGATATAAACAACTATAACTCCGCTTCTATACGTCGTATGCAAATCTGCGACATAGCAATTTGTAGCTTAAAACACGACACATCGACCCACCTTATACCGATCTGCGAAGAACTTGCATAGTTTCGTCAAACGTCGATCGTTCCGAGTGGTAGGCAATCCGGCCGTCGATGGTGATTCATGGCCTCACAGATATAAATAACTATAACTCCGCTTCTATTCGTCGTATGCAAATCTGCGACATAGCAATTTGTAGCTTAAAGCACGACACATCGACCCAGCTTATACCGATCTGCGAAGAACTTGCATAGTTTCGGCAAACGTCGATCGTTCCGAGTGGTAGGCAATCCGGCCGTCAATGGTGATTCACGGCCTGACAGATATAAACAACTATAACTCCGCTTCTATTCGTCGTATGCAAATCTGCGACATAGCAATTTGTAGCTTAAAACACGACACATCGACCCACCTTATACCGATCTGCGAAGAACTTGCATAGTTTCGTCAAACGTCGATCGTTCCGAGTGGTAGGCAATCCGGCCGTCGATGGTGATTCATGGCCTCACAGATATAAATAACTATAACTCCGCTTCTATTCGTCGTATGCAAATCTGCGACATAGCAATTTGTAGCTTAAAGCACGACACATCGACGCAGCTTATACCGATCTGCGAAGAACTTGCATAGTTTCGGCAAACGTCGATCGTTCCGAGTGGTAGGCAATCCGGCCGTCAATGGTGATTCACGGCCTTACAGATATAAACAACTATAACTCCGCTTCTATTCGTCGTACGCAAATCTGCGACATAGCAGTTTGTAGCCTAAAACACGACACATCGAGCCACCTTATACCGATCTGCGACGAACTTGCATAGTTTCGTCAAGCGTCGATCGTTCCGAGTGGTAGGCAATCCGGTCGTCAATGGTGGTTAATGGCCTCACAGATATAAACATCGATAACTCCGCTTCTATTCGTCGTATGCGAATCTGCGACATAGCAAGTTGTAGCTTAAAACACGGCCCAACGACCCACCTTATACCGATCTGCGACGAACTTGCATAGTTTCGTCAAGCATCGGTCGTTTCGAGTGGAAAGCAATCCGGTCGTCAATGGTGATTCATGGCCTGACACATATAAACAACTATAACTCCGCTTCTATTCGTCGTATGCGAATCTGCGACATAGCAATTTGTAGGTTAAAGCACGACAAATCGACACACCTTATACCGATCTGCGAAGAACTTGCATAGTTTCGTCAAACGTAGATCGTTCCGAGTGGTAGGCAATCCTGTCGTCAATGGTGATTCATGGCCTCACAGATATAAACATCGATAACTCCGCTTCTATTCGTCGTATGCGAATCTGCGACATAGCAATTTGTAGCCTAAAACACGACACATCGAGCCACCTTATACCGATCTGCGACGAACCTGCATAGTTTCGTCAAACATCGGTCGTTTCGAGTGGAAAGCAATCCAGGCGTCAATGGTGATTCATGGCCTGACACATATAAACAACTATAACTTCGCTTCTATTCGTCGTATGCGAATCTGCGACATAGCAATTTGTAGGTTAAAGCACGACAAATCGACACACCTTATACCGATCTGCGACGAACTTGCATAGTTTCGTCAAACATCGATCGTTTCGAGTGGTAGGCATTCCGGCTGTCAATGATGATTCATGACCTCACAGATATAAACAACTATAACTCCGCTTCTATTCGTCGTACGCAAATCTGCGACATAGCAATTTGTAGCCTAAAACACGACACATCGAGCCACCTTATACCGATCTGCGACGAACCTGCATAGTTTCGTCAAACATCGGTCGTTTCGAGTGGAAAGCAATCCAGGCGTCAATGGTGATTCATGGCCTGACACATATAAACAACTATAACTCCGCTTCTATTCGTCGTATGCGAATCTGCGACATAGCAATTTGTAGGTTAAAGCACGACAAATCGACACACCTTATACCGATCTGCGACGAACTTGCATAGTTTCGTGAAACATCGATCGTTTCGATTGGAAGGCAATCCAGCGTCAATGGTGATTCATGGACTGACAAATATAAACAACTATAACTCCGCTTCTATTCGTCGTATGCAAATCTGCGACATAGCAATTTGTAGCTTAAAACACGACACATCGACCCACCTTATACCGATCTGCGAAGAACTTGCATAGTTACGTCAAACGTTGATCGTTCCGAGTGGTAGGCAATCCGGCCGTCGATGGTGATTCATGGCCTCACAGATATAAATAACTATAACTCCGCTTCTATTCGTCGTATGCAAATCTGCGACATAGCAATTTGTAGCTTAAAGCACGACACATCGACCCACCTTATACCGATCTGCGACGAACTTGCATAGTTTCGTCAAACGTCGGTCGTTTCGAGTGGAAAGCAATCCAGGCGTCAATGGTGATTCATGGCCTGACACATATAAACAACTATAACTCCGCCTCTATTCGTCGTATGCAAATCTGCGACATAGCAATTTGTAGCTCAAAACACGACACATCGACCCACCTTAAACCGATCTGCGAAGAACTTGCATAGTATCGGCAAACGTCGATCGTTCCGAGTGGTAGGCAATCCGGCCGTCAATGGTGATTCACGGCCTGACAGATATAAACAACTATAACTCCGCTTCTATTCGTCGTATGCAAATCTGCGACATAGCAATTTGTAGCTTAAAACACGGCACATCGACCCACCTTATACCGATCTGCGAAGAACTTGTAGAGTTTCGGCAAACGTCGATCGTTCCGAGTGGTAGGCAATCCGGCCGTCAATGGTGATTCATGGCCTGACAGATATAAACAACTATATCTCCGCTTCTATTCGTCGTACGGAAATCTGCGACATAGCAATTTGTAGCCTAAAACACGACACATCGTCCCACCTTATACCGATCTGCGAAGAACTTGCATAGTTTCGTCAAACGTCGATCGTTCCGAGTGGTAGGCCATCCGGCCGTCAATGGTGATTCACGGCCTGACAGATATAAACAACTATAACTCCGCTTCTATTCGTCGTATGCAAATCTGCGACATAGCAATTTGTAGCTTAAAACACGGCACATCGACCAACCTTATACCGATCTGCGAAGAACTTGCAGAGTTTCGGCAAACGTCGATCGTTCCGAGTGGTAGGCAATCCGGCCGTCAATGGTGATTCACGGCCTGACAGATATAAACAACTATAACTCCGCTTCTATTCGTCGTATGCAAATCTGCGACATAGCAATTTGTAGCTTAAAACACGGCACATCGACCCACCTTATACCGATCTGCGAAGAACTTGCAGAGTTTCGGCAAACGTCGATCGTTCCGAGTGGTAGGCAATCCGGCCGTCAATGGTGATTCATGGCCTGACAGATATAAACAACTATAACTCCGCTTCTATTCGTCGTACGCAAATCTGCGACATAGCAATTTGTAGCCTAAAACACGACACATCGAGCCACCTTATACCGATCTGCGACGAACTTGCATAGTTTCGTCAAACATCGGTCGTTTCGAGTGGAAAGCAATCCAGGCGTCAATGCTGATTCATGGCCTGACACATATAAACAACTATAACTCCGCTTCTATTCGTCGTATGCGAATCTGCGACATAGCAATTTGTAGGTTAAAACACGACACATCGTCCCACCTTATACCGATCTGCGAAGAACTTGCATAGTTTCGTCAAACGTCGATCGTTCCGAGTGGTAGGCAATCCGGCCGTCAATGGTGATTCACGGCCTGACAGATATAAACAACTATAACTCCGCTTCTATTCGTCGTATGCAAATCTGCGACATAGCAATTTGTAGCTTAAAACACGGCACATCGACCCACCTTATACCGATCTGCGAAGAACTTGCAGAGTTTCGGCAAACGTCGATCGTTTCGAGTGGTAGGCAATCCGGCCGTCAATGGTGATTCATGGCCTGACAGATATAAACAACTATAACTCCGCTTCTATTCGTCGTACGCAAATCTGCGACATAGCAATTTGTAGCCTAAAACACGACACATCGAGCCACCTTATACCGATCTGCGACGAACTTGCATAGTTTCGTCAAACATCGGTCGTTTCGAGTGGAAAGCAATGCAGGCGTCAATGGTGATTCATGGCCAGACACATATAAACAACTATAACTCCGCTTCTATTCGTCGTATGCGAATCTGCGACATAGCAATTTGTAGGTTAAAACACGACACATCGTCCCACCTTATACCGATCTGCGAAGAACTTGCATAGTTTCGTCAAACGTCGATCGTTCCGAGTGGTAGCCAATCCGGCCGTCAATGGTGATTCACGGCCTGACAGATATAAACAACTATAACTCCGCTTCTATTCGTCGTATGCAAATCTGCGACATAGCAATTTGTAGCTTAAAACACGACACATCGACCCACCTTATACCGATCTGCGAAGAACTTGCATAGTTTCGTCAAACGTCGATCGTTCCGAGTGGTAGGCAATCCGGCCGTCGATGGTGATTCATGGCCTCACAGATATAAATAACTATAACTCCGCTTCTATTCGTCGTATGCAAATCTGCGACATAGCAATTTGTAGCTTAAAGCACGACACATCGACCCAGCTTATACCGATCTGCGAAGAACTTGCATAGTATCGGCAAACGTCGATCGTTCCGAGTGGTAGGCAATCCGGCCGTCAATGGTGATTCACGGCCTGACAGATATAAACAACTATAACTCCGCTTCTATTCGTCGTATGCAAATCTGCGACATAGCAATTTGTAGCTTAAAACACGGCACATCGACCCACCTTATACCGATCTGCGAAGAACTTGTAGAGTTTCGGCAAACGTCGATCGTTCCGAGTGGTAGGCAATCCGGCCGTCAATGGTGATTCATGGCCTGACAGATATAAACAACTATATCTCCGCTTCTATTCGTCGTACGCAAATCTGCGACATAGCAATTTGTAGCCTAAAACACGATACATCGTCCCACCTTATACCGATCTGCGAAGAACTTGCATAGTTTCGTCAAACGTCGATCGTTCCGAGTGGTAGGCAATCCGGCCGTCAATGGTGATTCACGGCCTGACAGATATAAACAACTATAACTCCGCTTCTATTCGTCGTATGCAAATCTGCGACATAGCAATTTGTAGCTTAAAACACGGCACATCGACCAACCTTATACCGATCTGCGAAGAACTTGCAGAGTTTCGGCAAACGTCGATCGTTCCGAGTGGTAGGCAATCCGGCCGTCATTGGTGATTCACGGCCTGACAGATATAAACAACTATAACTCCGCTTCTATTCGTCGTATGCAAATCTGCGACATAGCAATTTGTAGCTTAAAACACGGCACATCGACCCACCTTATACCGATCTGCGAAGAACTTGCAGAGTTTCGGCAAACGTCGATCGTTCCGAGTGGTAGGCAATCCGGCCGTCAATGGTGATTCATGGCCTGACAGATATAAACAACTATAACTCCGCTTCTATTCGTCGTACGCAAATCTGCGACATAGCAATTTGTAGCCTAAAACACGACACATCGAGCCACCTTATACCGATCTGCGACGAACTTGCATAGTTTCGTCAAACATCGGTCGTTTCGAGTGGAAAGCAATCCAGGCGTCAATGGTGATTCATGGCCTGACACATATAAACAACTATAACTCCGCTTCTATTCGTCGTATGCGAATCTGCGACATAGCAATTTGTAGGTTAAAACACGACACATCGTCCCACCTTATACCGATCTGCGAAGAACTTGCATAGTTTCGTCAAACGTCGATCGTTCCGAGTGGTAGGCAATCCGGCCGTCAATGGTGATTCACGGCCTGACAGATATAAACAACTATAACTCCGCTTCTATTCGTCGTATGCAAATCTGCGACATAGCAATTTGTAGCTTAAAACACGGCACATCGACCCACCTTATACCGATCTGCGAAGAACTTGCAGAGTTTCGGCAAACGTCGATCGTTCCGAGTGGTAGGCAATCCGGCCGTCAATGGTGATTCATGGCCTGACAGATATAAACAACTATAACTCCGCTTCTATTCGTCGTACGCAAATCTGCGACATAGCAATTTGTAGCCTAAAACACGACACATCGAGCCACCTTATACCGATCTGCGACGAACTTGCATAGTTTCGTCAAACATCGGTCGTTTCGAGTGGAAAGCAATGCAGGCGTCAATGGTGATTCATGGCCAGACACATATAAACAACTATAACTCCGCTTCTATTCGTCGTATGCGAATCTGCGACATAGCAATTTGTAGGTTAAAACACGACACATCGTCCCACTTTATACCGATCTGCGAAGAACTTGCATAGTTTCGTCAAACGTCGATCGTTCCGAGTGGTAGCCAATCCGGCCGTCAATGGTGATTCACGGCCTGACAGATATAAACAACTATAACTCCGCTTCTATTCGTCGTATGCAAATCTGCGACATTGCAATTTGTAGCTTAAAACACGACACATCGACCCACCTTATACCGATCTGCGAAGAACTTGCATAGTTTCGTCAAACGTCGATCGTTCCGAGTGGTAAGCAATCCGGCCGTCGATGGTGATTCATGGCCTCACAGATATAAATAACTATAACTCCGCTTCTATTCGTCGTATGCAAATCTGCGACATAGCAATTTGTAGCTTAAAGCACGACACATCGACCCAGCTTATACCGATCTGCGAAGAACATGCATAGTTTCGGCAAACGTCGATCGTTCCGAGTGGTAGGCAATCCGGCCGTCAATGGTGATTAACGGCCTGACAGATATAAACAACTATAACTCCGCTTCTATTCGTCGTATGCAAATCTGCGACATAGCAATTTGTAGCTTAAAACACGACACATCGACCCACCTTATACCGATCTGCGAAGAACTTGCATAGTTTCGTCAAACGTCGATCGTTCCGAGTGGTAGGCAATCCGGCCGTCGATGGTGATTCATGGCCTCACAGATATAAATAACTGTAACTCCGCTTCTATTTGTCGTATGCAAATCTGCGACATAGCAATTTGTAGCTTAAAGCACGACACATCGACCCAGCTTATACCGATCTGCGAAGAACTTGCATAGTTTCGGCAAACGTCGATCGTTCCGAGTGGTAGGCAATCCGGCCGTCAATGGTGATTCACGGCCTGACAGATATAAACAACTATAACTCCGCTTCTATTCGTCGTATGCAAATCTGCGACATAGCAATTTGTAGCTTAAAACACGGCACATCGAGCCACCTTACACCGATCTGCGACGAACTTGCATAGTTTCGTCAAACATTGGTCGTTTCGAGTGGAAAGCAATCCAGGCGTCAATGGTGATTCATGGCCTGACACATATAAACAACTATAACTCCGCTTCTATTCGTCGTATGCGAATCTGCGACATAGCAATTTGTAGGTTAAAACACGACACATCGTCCCACCTTATACCGATCTGCGAAGAACTTGCATAGTTTCGTCAAACGTCGATCGTTCCGAGTGGTAGGCAATCCTGTCGTCAATGGTGATTAATGGCCTCACAGATATAAACAACTATAACTCCACTTCTATTCGTCGTATGCGAGTCTGCGACACAGCAACTTGTAGCTTAAAACACGGCCCAACGACCCACCTTATACCGATCTGCGACGAACTTGCATAGTTTCGTCAAACATCGATCGTTTCGAGTGGTAGGCAATCCGGCCGTCAATGGTGATTCATGGCCTGACAGATATAAACAACTATAACTCCGCTTCTATTCGTCGTACGCAAATCTGCGACATAGCAGTTTGTAGCCTAAAACACGGCACATCGACCCACCTTATACCGATCTGCGAAGAACTTGCAGAGTTTCGGCAAACGTCGATCGTTCCGAGTGGTAGGCAATCCGGCCGTCAATGGTGATTCATGGCCTGACAGATATAAACAACTATAACTCCGCTTCTATTCGTCGTACGCAAATCTGCGACATAGCAATTTGTAGCCTAAAACACGACACATCGAGCCACCTTATACCGATCTGCGACGAACTTGCATAGTTTCGTCAAACATCGGTCGTTTCGAGTGGAAAGCAATGCAGGCGTCAATGGTGATTCATGGCCAGACACATATAAACAACTATAACTCCGCTTCTATTCGTCGTATGCGAATCTGCGACATAGCAATTTGTAGGTTAAAACACGACACATCGTCCCACCTTATACCGATCTGCGAAGAACTTGCATAGTTTCGTCAAACGTCGATCGTTCCGAGTGGTAGCCAATCCGGCCGTCAATGGTGATTCACGGCCTGACAGATATAAACAACTATAACTCCGCTTCTATTCGTCGTATGCAAATCTGCGACATAGTAATTTGTAGCTTAAAACACGACACATCGACCCACCTTATACCGATCTGCGAAGAACTTGCATAGTTTCGTCAAACGTCGATCGTTCCGAGTGGTAGGCAATCCGGCCGTCGATGGTGATTCATGGCCTCACAGATATAAATAACTATAACTCCGCTTCTATTCGTCGTATGCAAATCTGCGACATAGCAATTTGTAGCTTAAATCACGACACATCGACCCAGCTTATACCGATCTGCGAAGAACTTGCATAGTTTCGGCAAACGTCGATCGTTCCGAGTGGTAGGCAATCCGGCCGTCAATGGTGATTCACGGCCTGACAGATATAAACAACTATAACTCCGCTTCTATTCGTCGTATGCAAATCTGCGACATAGCAATTTGTAGCTTAAAACACGACACATCGACCCACCTTATACCGATCTGCGAAGAACTTGCATAGTTTCGTCAAACGTCGATCGTTCCGAGTGGTAGGCAATCCGGCCGTCGATGGTGATTCATGGCCTCACAGATATAAATAACTATAACTCCGCTTCTATTCGTCGTATGCAAATCTGCGACATAGCAATTTGTAGCTTAAAGCACGACACATCGACCCAGCTTATACCGATCTGCGAAGAACTTGCATAGTTTCGGCAAACGTCGATCGTTCCGAGTGGTAGGCAATCCGGCCGTCAATGGTGATTCACGGCCTGACAGATATAAACAACTATAACTCCGCTTCTATTCGTCGTACGCAAATCTGCGACATAGCAGTTTGTAGCCTAAAACACGACACATCGAGCCACCTTATACCGATCTGCGACGAACTTGCATAGTTTCGTCAAGCGTCGATCGTTCCGAGTGGTAGGCAATCCGGTCGTCAATGGTGGTTAATGGCCTCACAGATATAAACATCGATAACTCCGCTTCTATTCGTCGTATGCGAATCTGCGACATAGCAAGTTGTAGCTTAAAACACGGCCCAACGACCCACCTTATACCGATCTGCGACGAACTTGCATAGTTTCGTCAAGCATCGGTCGTTTCGAGTGGAAAGCAATCCGGTCGTCAATGGTGATTCATGGCCTGACACATATAAACAACTATAACTCCGCTTCTATTCGTCGTATGCGAATCTGCGACATAGCAATTTGTAGGTTAAAACACGACACATCGACCCACCTTATACCGATCTGCGAAGAACTTGCATAGTTTCGTCAAACGTAGATCGTTCCGAGTGGTAGGCAATCCTGTCGTCAATGGTGATTCATGGCCTCACAGATATAAACATCGATAACTCCGCTTCTATTCGTCGTATGCGAATCTGCGGCATAGCAATTTGTAGCTTAAAGCACGACACATCGACCCACCTTATACCGATATGCGACGAACTTGCATAGTTTCGTCAAACATCGATCGTTTCGAGTGGTAGGCATTCCGGCTGTCAATGATGATTCATGACCTCACAGATATAAACAACTATAACTCCGCTTCTATTCGTCGTACGCAAATCTGCGACATAGCAATTTGTAGCCTAAAACACGACACATCGAGCCACCTTATACCGATCTGCGACGAACTTGCATAGTTTCGTCAAACATCGGTCGTTTCGAGTGGAAAGCAATCCAGGCGTCAATGGTGATTCATGGCCTGACACATATAAACAACTATAACTCCGCTTCTATTCGTCGTATGCGAATCTGCGACATAGCAATTTGTAGGTTAAAGCACGACAAATCGACACAGCTTATACCGATCTGCGACGAACTTGCATAGTTTCGTGAAACATCGATCGTTTCGATTGGAAGGCAATCCAGCGTCAATGGTGATTCATGGACTGACAAATATAAACAACTATAACTCCGCTTCTATTCGTCGTATGCAAATCTGCGACATAGCAATTTGTAGCTTAAAACACGACACATCGACCCACCTTATACCGATCTGCGAAGAACTTGCATAGTTTCGTCAAACGTCGATCGTTCCGAGTGGTAGGCAATCCGGCCGTCGATGGTGATTCATGGCCTCACAGATATAAATAACTGTAACTCCGCTTCTATTCGTCGTATGCAAATCTGCGACATAGCAATTTGTAGCTTAAAGCACGACACATCGACCCAGCTTATACCGATCTGCGAAGAACTTGCATAGTTTCGGCAAACGTCGATCGTTTCGAGTGGTAGGCAATCCGGCCGTCAATGGTGATTCACGGCCTGACAGATATAAACAACTATAACTCCGCTTCTATTCGTCGTATGCAAATCTGCGACATAGCAATTTGTAGCTTAAAACACGGCACATCGAGCCACCTTACACCGATCTGCGACGAACTTGCATAGTTTCGTCAAACATCGGTCGTTTCGAGTGGAAAGCAATCCAGGCGTCAATGGTGATTCATGGCCTGACACATATAAACAACTATAACTCCGCTTCTATTCGTCGTATGCGAATCTGCGACATAGCAATTTGTAGGTTAAAACACGACACATCGTCCCACCTTATACCGATCTGCGAAGAACTTGCATAGTTTCGTCAAACGTCGATCGTTCCGAGTGGTAGGCAATCCTGTCGTCAATGGTGATTAATGGCCTCACAGATATAAACAACTATAACTCCACTTCTATTCGTCGTATGCGAGTCTGCGACACAGCAACTTGTAGCTTAAAACACGGCCCAACGACCCACCTTATACCGATCTGCGACGAACTTGCATAGTTTCGTCAAACATCGATCGTTTCGAGTGGTAGGCAATCCGGCCGTCAATGGTGATTCATGGCCTGACAGATATAAACAACTATAACTCCGCTTCTATTCGTCGTACGCAAATCTGCGACATAGCAGTTTGTAGCCTAAAACACGGCACATCGACCCACCTTATACCGATCTGCGAAGAACTTGCAGAGTTTCGGCAAACGTCGATCGTTCCGAGTGGTAGGCAATCCGGCCGTCAATGGTGATTCATGGCCTGACAGATATAAACAACTATAACTCCGCTTCTATTCGTCGTACGCAAATCTGCGACATAGCAATTTGTAGCCTAAAACACGACACATCGAGCCACCTTATACCGATCTGCGACGAACTTGCATAGTTTCGTCAAACATCGGTCGTTTCGAGTGGAAAGCAATGCAGGCGTCAATGGTGATTCATGGCCAGACACATATAAACAACTATAACTCCGCTTCTATTCGTCGTATGCGAATCTGCGACATAGCAATTTGTAGGTTAAAACACGACACATCGTCCCACCTTATACCGATCTGCGAAGAACTTGCATAGTTTCGTCAAACGTCGATCGTTCCGAGTGGTAGCCAATCCGGCCGTCAATGGTGATTCACGGCCTGACAGATATAAACAACTATAACTCCGCTTCTATTCGTCGTATGCAAATCTGCGACATAGTAATTTGTAGCTTAAAACACGACACATCGACCCACCTTATACCGATCTGCGAAGAACTTGCATAGTTTCGTCAAACGTCGATCGTTCCGAGTGGTAGGCAATCCGGCCGTCGATGGTGATTCATGGCCTCACAGATATAAATAACTATAACTCCGCTTCTATTCGTCGTATGCAAATCTGCGACATAGCAATTTGTAGCTTAAAGCACGACACATCGACCCAGCTTATACCGATCTGCGAAGAACTTGCATAGTTTCGGCAAACGTCGATCGTTCCGAGTGGTAGGCAATCCGGCCGTCAATGGTGATTCACGGCCTGACAGATATAAACAACTATAACTCCGCTTCTATTCGTCGTATGCAAATCTGCGACATAGCAATTTGTAGCTTAAAACACGACACATCGACCCACCTTATACCGATCTGCGAAGAACTTGCATAGTTTCGTCAAACGTCGATCGTTCCGAGTGGTAGGCAATCCGGCCGTCGATGGTGATTCATGGCCTCACAGATATAAATAACTATAACTCCGCTTCTATTCGTCGTATGCAAATCTGCGACATAGCAATTTGTAGCTTAAAGCACGACACATCGACCCAGCTTATACCGATCTGCGAAGAACTTGCATAGTTTCGGCAAACGTCGATCGTTCCGAGTGGTAGGCAATCCGGCCGTCAATGGTGATTCACGGCCTGACAGATATAAACAACTATAACTCCGCTTCTATTCGTCGTACGCAAATCTGCGACATAGCAGTTTGTAGCCTAAAACACGACACATCGAGCCACCTTATACCGATCTGCGACGAACTTGCATAGTTTCGTCAAGCGTCGATCGTTCCGAGTGGTAGGCAATCCGGTCGTCAATGGTGGTTAATGGCCTCACAGATATAAACATCGATAACTCCGCTTCTATTCGTCGTATGCGAATCTGCGACATAGCAAGTTGTAGCTTAAAACACGGCCCAACGACCCACCTTATACCGATCTGCGACGAACTTGCATAGTTTCGTCAAGCATCGGTCGTTTCGAGTGGAAAGCAATCCGGTCGTCAATGGTGATTCATGGCCTGACACATATAAACAACTATAACTCCGCTTCTATTCGTCGTATGCGAATCTGCGACATAGCAATTTGTAGGTTAAAGCACGACAAATCGACACAGCTTATACCGATCTGCGACGAACTTGCATAGTTTCGTGAAACATCGATCGTTTCGATTGGAAGGCAATCCAGCGTCAATGGTGATTCATGGACTGACAAATATAAACAACTATAACTCCGCTTCTATTCGTCGTATGCAAATCTGCGACATAGCAATTTGTAGCTTAAAACACGACACATCGACCCACCTTATACCGATCTGCGAAGAACTTGCATAGTTTCGTAAAACGTTGATCGTTCCGAGTGGTAGGCAATCCGGCCGTCGATGGTGATTCATGGCCTCACAGATATAAATAACTATAACTCCGCTTCTATTCGTCGTATGCAAATCTGCGACATAGCAATTTGTAGCTTAAAGCACGACACATCGACCCACCTTATACCGATGTGCGACGAACTTGCATAGTTTCGTCAAACGTCGGTCGTTTCGAGTGGAAAGCAATCCAGGCGTCAATGGTGATTCATGGCCTGACACATATAAACAACTATAACTCCGCCTCTATTCGTCGAATGCAAATCTGCGACATAGCAATTTGTAGCTCAAAACACGACACATCGACCCACCTTAAACCGATCTGCGAAGAACTTGCATAGTATCGGCAAACGTCGATCGTTCCGAGTGGTAGGCAATCCGGCCGTCAATGGTGATTCACGGCCTGACAGATATAAACAACTATAACTCCGCTTCTATTCGTCGTATGCAAATCTGCGACATAGCAATTTGTAGCTTAACACACGGCACATCGACCCACCTTATACCGATCTGCGAAGAACTTGTAGAGTTTCGTCAAACGTCGATCGTTCCGAGTGGTAGGCAATCCGGCCGTCAATGGTGATTCACGGCCTGACAGATATAAACAACTATAACTCCGCTTCTATTCGTCGTATGCAAATCTGCGACATAGCAATTTGTAGCTTAAAACACGGCACATCGACCAACCTTATACCGATCTGCGAAGAACTTGCAGAGTTTCGGCAAACGTCGATCGTTCCGAGTGGTAGGCAATCCGGCCGTCAATGGTGATTCACGGCCTGACAGATATAAACAACTATAACTCCGCTTCTATTCGTCGTATGCAAATCTGCGACATAGCAATTTGTAGCTTAAAGCACGACACATCGACCCAGCTTATACCGATCTGCGAAGAACTTGCATAGTTTCGGCAAACGTCGATCGTTCCGAGTGGTAGGCAATCCGGCCGTCAATGGTGATTCACGGCCTGACAGATATAAACAACTATAACTCCGCTTCTATTCGTCGTATGCAAATCTGCGACATAGCAATTTGTAGCTTAAAACACGGCACATCGAGCCACCTTACACCGATCTGCGACGAACTTGCATAGTTTCGTCAAACATCGGTCGTTTCGAGTGGAAAGCAATCCAGGCGTCAATGGTGATTCATGGCCTGACACATATAAACAACTATAACTCCGCTTCTATTCGTCGTACGCGAATCTGCGACATAGCAATTTGTAGGTTAAAACACGACACATCGTCCCACCTTATACCGATCTGCGAAGAACTTGCATAGTTTCGTCAAACGTCGATCGTTCCGAGTGGTAGGCAATCCTGTCGTTAATGGTGATTAATGGCCTCACAGATATAAACAACTATAACTCCACTTCTATTCGTCGTATGCGAGTCTGCGACATAGCAATTTGTAGCCTAAAACACGACACATCGAGCCACCTTATACCGATCTGCGACGAACTTGCATAGTTTCGTCAAACATCGGTCGTTTCGAGTGGAAAGCAATGCAGGCGTCAATGGTGATTCATGGCCAGACACATATAAACAACTATAACTCCGCTTCTATTCGTCGTATGCGAATCTGCGACATAGCAATTTGTAGGTTAAAACACGACACATCGTCCCACCTTATACCGATCTGCGAAGAACTTGCATAGTTTCGTCAAACGTCGATCGTTCCGAGTGGTAGCCAATCCGGCCGTCAATGGTGATTCACGGCCTGACAGATATAAACAACTATAACTCCGCTTCTATTCGTCGTATGCAAATCTGCGACATAGTAATTTGTAGCTTAAAACACGACACATCGACCCACCTTATACCGATCTGCGAAGAACTTGCATAGTTTCGTCAAACGTCGATCGTTCCGAGTGGTAGGCAATCCGGCCGTCGATGGTGATTCATGGCCTCACAGATATAAATAACTATAACTCCGCTTCTATTCGTCGTATGCAAATCTGCGACATAGCAATTTGTAGCTTAAAGCACGACACATCGACCCAGCTTATACCGATCTGCGAAGAACTTGCATAGTTTCGGCAAACGTCGATCGTTCCGAGTGGTAGGCAATCCGGCCGTCAATGGTGATTCACGGCCTGACAGATATAAACAACTATAACTCCGCTTCTATTCGTCGTATGCAAATCTGCGACATAGCAATTTGTAGCTTAAAACACGACACATCGACCCACCTTATACCGATCTGCGAAGAACTTGCATAGTTTCGTCAAACGTCGATCGTTCCGAGTGGTAGGCAATCCGGCCGTCGATGGTGATTCATGGCCTCACAGATATAAATAACTATAACTCCGCTTCTATTCGTCGTATGCAAATCTGCGACATAGCAATTTGTAGCTTAAAGCACGACACATCGACCCAGCTTATACCGATCTGCGAAGAACTTGCATAGTTTCGGCAAACGTCGATCGTTCCGAGTGGTAGGCAATCCGGCCGTCAATGGTGATTCACGGCCTGACAGATATAAACAACTATAACTCCGCTTCTATTCGTCGTACGCAAATCTGCGACATAGCAGTTTGTATCCTAAAACACGACACATCGAGCCACCTTATACCGATCTGCGACGAACTTGCATAGTTTCGTCAAGCGTCGATCGTTCCGAGTGGTAGGCAATCCGGTCGTCAATGGTGGTTAATGGCCTCACAGATATAAACATCGATAACTCCGCTTCTATTCGTCGTATGCGAATCTGCGACATAGCAAGTTGTAGCTTAAAACACGGCCCAACGACCCACCTTATACCGATCTGCGACGAACTTGCATAGTTTCGTCAAGCATCGGTCGTTTCGAGTGGAAAGCAATCCGGTCGTCAATGGTGATTCATGGCCTGACACATATAAACAACTATAACTCCGCTTCTATTCGTCGTATGCGAATCTGCGACATAGCAATTTGTAGGTTAAAACACGACACATCGACCCACCTTATACCGATCTGCGAAGAACTTGCATAGTTTCGTCAAACGTAGATCGTTCCGAGTGGTAGGCAATCCTGTCGTCAATGGTGATTCATGGCCTCACAGATATAAACATCGATAACTCCGCTTCTATTCGTCGTATGCGAATCTGCGGCATAGCAATTTGTAGCTTAAAGCACGACACATCGACCCACCTTATACCGATATGCGACGAACTTGCATAGTTTCGTCAAACATCGATCGTTTCGAGTGGTAGGCATTCCGGCTGTCAATGATGATTCATGACCTCACAGATATAAACAACTATAACTCCGCTTCTATTCGTCGTACGCAAATCTGCGACATAGCAATTTGTAGCCTAAAACACGACACATCGAGCCACCTTATACCGATCTGCGACGAACTTGCATAGTTTCGTCAAACATCGGTCGTTTCGAGTGGAAAGCAATCCAGGCGTCAATGGTGATTCATGGCCTGACACATATAAACAACTATAACTCCGCTTCTATTCGTCGTATGCGAATCTGCGACATAGCAATTTGTAGGTTAAAGCACGACAAATCGACACAGCTTATACCGATCTGCGACGAACTTGCATAGTTTCGTGAAACATCGATCGTTTCGATTGGAAGGCAATCCAGCGTCAATGGTGATTCATGGACTGACAAATATAAACAACTATAACTCCGCTTCTATTCGTCGTATGCAAATCTGCGACATAGCAATTTGTAGCTTAAAACACGACACATCGACCCACCTTATACCGATCTGCGAAGAACTTGCATAGTTTCGTCAAACGTTGATCGTTCCGAGTGGTAGGCAATCCGGCCGTCGATGGTGATTCATGGCCTCACAGATATAAATAACTATAACTCCGCTTCTATTCGTCGTATGCAAATCTGCGACATAGCAATTTGTAGCTTAAAGCACGACACATCGACCCACCTTATACCGATGTGCGACGAACTTGCATAGTTTCGTCAAACGTCGGTCGTTTCGAGTGGAAAGCAATCCAGGCGTCAATGGTGATTCATGGCCTGACACATATAAACAACTATATCTCCGCCTCTATTCGTCGTATGCAAATCTGCGACATAGCAATTTTAGCTCAAAACACGACACATCGACCCACCTTAAACCGATCTGCGAAGAACTTGCATAGTATCGGCAAACGTCGATCGTTCCGAGTGGTAGGCAATCCGGCCGTCAATGGTGATTCACGGCCTGACAGATATAAACAACTATAACTCCGCTTCTATTCGTCGTATGCAAATCTGCGACATAGCAATTTGTAGCTTAACACACGGCACATCGACCCACCTTATACCGATCTGCGAAGAACTTGTAGAGTTTCGTCAAACGTCGATCGTTCCGAGTGGTAGGCAATCCGGCCGTCAATGGTGATTCACGGCCTGACAGATATAAACAACTATAACTCCGCTTCTATTCGTCGTATGCAAATCTGCGACATAGCAATTTGTAGCTTAAAACACGGCACATCGACCAACCTTATACCGATCTGCGAAGAACTTGCAGAGTTTCGGCAAACGTCGATCGTTCCGAGTGGTAGGCAATCCGGCCGTCAATGGTGATTCACGGCCTGACAGATATAAACAACTATAACTCCGCTTCTATTCGTCGTATGCAAATCTGCGACATAGCAATTTGTAGCTTAAAACACGGCACATCGACCCACCTTATACCGATCTGCGAAGAACTTGCAGAGTTTCGGCAAACGTCGATCGTTCCGAGTGGTAGGCAATCCGGCCGTCAATGGTGATTCATGGCCTGACAGATATAAACAACTATAACTCCGCTTCTATTCGTCGTACGCAAATCTGCGACATAGCAATTTGTAGCCTAAAACACGACACATCGAGCCACCTTATACCGATCTGCGACGAACTTGCATAGTTTCGTCAAACATCGGTCGTTTCGAGTGGAAAGCAATCCAGGCGTCAATGGTGATTCATGGCCTGACACATATAAACAACTATAACTCCGCTTCTATTCGTCGTATGCGAATCTGCGACATAGCAATTTGTAGGTTAAAACACGACACATCGTCCCACCTTATACCGATCTGCGAAGAACTTGCATAGTTTCGTCAAACGTCGATCGTTCCGAGTGGTAGGCAATCCGGCCGTCAATGGTGATTCACGGCCTGACAGATATAAACAACTATAACTCCGCTTCTGTTCGTCGTATGCAAATCTGCGACATAGCAATTTGTAGCTTAAAACACGGCACATCGACCCACCTTATACCGATCTGCGAAGAACTTGCAGAGTTTCGGCAAACGTCGATCGTTCCGAGTGGTAGGCAATCCGGCCGTCAATGGTGATTCATGGCCTGACAGATATAAACAACTATAACTCCGCTTCTATTCGTCGTACGCAAATCTGCGACATAGCAATTTGTAGCCTAAAACACGACACATCGAGCCACCTTATACCGATCTGCGACGAACTTTCATAGTTTCGTCAAACATCGGTCGTTTCGAGTGGAAAGCAATGCAGGCGTCAATGGTGATTCATGGCCAGACACATATAAACAACTATAACTCCGCTTCTATTCGTCGTATGCGAATCTGCGACATAGCAATTTGTAGGTTAAAACACGACACATCGTCCCACCTTATACCGATCTGCGAAGAACTTGCATAGTTTCGTCAAACGTCGATCGTTCCGAGTGGTAGCCAATCCGGCCGTCAATGGTGATTCACGGCCTGACAGATATAAACAACTATAACTCCGCTTCTATTCGTCGTATGCAAATCTGCGACATAGCAATTTGTAGCTTAAAACACGGTACATCGACCCACCTTATACCGATCTGCGAAGAACTTGTAGAGTTTCGGCAAACGTCGATCGTTCCGAGTGGTAGGCAATCCTGTCGTCAATGGTGATTAATGGCCTCACAGATATAAACAACTATAACTCCGCTTCTATTCGTCGTATGCAAATCTGCGACATAGCAATTTGTAGCTTAAAGCACGACACATCCACCCACTTTATACCGATCTGCGACGAACTTGCATAGTTTCGTCAAACGTCGGTCGTTTCGAGTGGAAAGCAATCCAGGCGTCAATGGTGATTCATGGCCTGACACATATAAACAACTATAACTCCGCCTCTATTCGTCGTATGCAAATCTGCGACATAGCAATTTGTAGCTTAAAACACGACACATCGACCCACCTTATACCGATCTGCGAAGAACTTGCATAGTATCGGCAAACGTCGATCGTTCCGAGTGGTAGGCAATCCGGCCGTCAATGGTGATTCACGGCCTGACAGATATAAACAACTATAACTCCGCTTCTATTCGTCGTATGCAAATCTGCGACATAGCAATTTGTAGCTTAAAACACGGCACATCGACCCACCTTATACCGATCTGCGAAGAACTTGTAGAGTTTCGGCAAACGTCGATCGTTCCGAGTGGTAGGCAATCCGGCCGTCAATGGTGATTCATGGCCTCACAGATATAAACAACTATAACTTCGCTTCTATTCGTCGTATGCAAATCTGCGACACAGCAATTTGTAGCTTAAAACACGGCACATCGACCCACCTTATACCAATCTGCGAAGAACTTGCAGAGTTTCGGCAAACGTCGATCGTTCCGAGTGGTAGGCAATCCGGCCGTCAATGGTGATTCATGGCCTGACAGATATAAACAACTATAACTCCGCTTCTATTCGTCGTACGCAAATCTGCGACATAGCAATTTGTAGCCTAAAACACGACACATCGAGCCACCTTATACCGATCTGCGACGAACTTGCATAGTTTCGTCAAACATCGGTCGTTTCGAGTGGAAAGCAATCCAGGCGTCAATGG
>CAJZBX010000187.1:0-143170 GCA_914767735.1 Anoplius nigerrimus
AATCTGCCACCATAGCAATTTGTAGCTTAAAACACGACACATCGACCCACCTTATACCGATCTGCGAAGAACTTGCATAGTTTCGTCAAACGTCGATCGTTCCGAGTGGTAGGCAATCCGGCCGTCGATGGTGATTCATGACCTCACAGATATAACAACTACAACTCCGCTTCTATTCGTCGTATGCAAATCTGCGACATAGAAATTTGTAGCCTAAAACACGACACATCGAGCCACCTTATACCGATCTGCGACGAACTTGCATAGTTTCGTCAAACATCGGTCGTTTCGAGTGGAAAGCAATCCGGTCGTCAATGGTGATTCATGACCTTACACATATAAACAACTATAACTCCGCTTCTATTCGTCGTATGCGAATCTGCGACATAGCAATTTGTAGGTTAAAACACGACACATCGACCCACCTTATACCGATCTGCGACGAACTTGCATAGTTTCGTCAACCGTCGACCGTTCCGAGTGGTAGGCAATCCTGCCGTCAATGGTGATTCATGGCCTCACAGATATAAACAACTATAACTCTATTCGTCGTATGCAAATCTGCGACATAGCCATTTGTAGCTTAAAGCACGACACATCGACACACCTTATACCGATCTGCGACGAACTTGCATAGTTTCGTGAAACATCGATCGTTTCGATTGGAAGGCAATCCAGCGTCAATGGTGATTCATGGACTGACAAATATAAACAACTATAACTCCGCTTCTATTCGTCGTACGCAAATCTGCGACATAGCAATTTGTAGCTTAAAACACGACACATCGACCCACCTTATACCGATCTGCGAAGAAACTTGCATAGTTTCGGCAAACGTCGATCGTTCCGAGTGGGTAGGCAATCCGGCCGTCAATGGTGATTCACGGCCTGACAGATATAAACAACTATAACTCCGCTTCTATTCGTCGTATGCAAATCTGCGACATAGCAATTTGTAGCTTAAAACACGGCACATCGACCCACCTTATACCGATCTGCGAAGAACTTGTAGAGTTTCGTCAAACATCGGTCGTTTCGAGTGGAAAGCAATCCAGGCGTCAATGGTGATTCATGGCCTGACACATATAAACAACTATAACTCCGCTTCTATTCGTCGTATGCGAATCTGCGACATAGCAATATGTAGGTTAAAACACGACACATCGTCCCACCTTATACCGATCTGCGAAGAACTTGCATAGTTTCGTCAAACGTCGATCGTTCCGAGTGGTAGGCAATCCGGCCGTCAATGGTGATTCACGGCCTGACAGATATAAACAACTATAACTCCGCTTCTATTCGTGGTATGCAAATCTGCGACATAGCAATTTGTAGCTTAAAACACGGCACATCGACCCACCTTATACCGATCTGCGAAGAACTTGCAGAGTTTCGGCAAACGTCGATCGTTCCGAGTGGTAGGCAATCCGGCCGTCAATGGTGATTCATGGCCTGACAGATACAAACAACTATAACTCCGCTTCTATTCGTCGTACGCAAATCTGCGACATAGCAATTTGTAGCCTAAAACACGACACATCGAGCCACCTTATACCGATCTGCGACCAACTTGCATAGTTTCGTCAAACATCGGTCGTTTCGAGTGGAAAGCAATCCAGGCGTCAATGGTGATTCATGGCCTGACACATATAAACAACTATAACTCCGCTTCTATTCGTCGTATGCGAATCTGCGACATAGCAATTTGTAGGTTAAAACACGACAACATCGTCCCACCTTATACCGATCTGCGAAGAACTTGCATAGTTTCGTCAAACGTCGATCGTTCCGAGTGGTAGGCAATCCGGCCGTCAATGGTGATTCACGGCCTGACAGATATAAACAACTATAACTCCGCTTCTATTCGTCGTATGCAAATCTGCGACATAGCAATTTGTAGCTTAAACACGGCACATCGACCCACCTTATACCGATCTGCGAAGAACTTGCAGAGTTTCAGCAAACGTCGATCGTTCCGAGTGGTAGGCAATCCGGCCGTCAATGGTGATTCATGGCCTGACAGATATAAACAACTATAACTCCGCTTCTGTTCGTCGTACGCAAATCTGCGACATAGCAATTTGTAGCCTAAAACACGACACATCGAGCCACCTTATACCGATCTGCGAAGAACTTGCATAGTTTCGTCAAACATCGATCGTTCCGAGTGGTAGGCAATCCGGCCGTCAATGGTGATTCACGGCCTGACAGATATAAACAACTATAACTCCGCTTCTATTCGTCGTATGCAAATCTGCGACAAAGCCATTTGTAGCTTAAAGCACGACACATCGACACACCTTATACCGATCTGCGACGAACTTGCATAGTTTCGTCAAACATCGATCGTTTCGATTGGAAGGCAATCCGGCCGTCAATGGTGATTCACGGCCTGACAGATATAAACAACTATAACTCCGCTTCTATTCGTCGTATGCAAATCTGCGACATAGCAATTTGTAGCTTAAAACACGGCACATCGACCCACCTTATACCGATCTGCGAAGAACTTGCAGAGTTTCGGCAAACGTCGATCGTTCCGAGTGGTAGGCAATCCGGCCGTCAATGGTGATTCATGGCCTGACAGATATAAACAACTATAACTCCGCTTCTATGCGTCGTACGCAAATCTTAGACATAGCAATTTGTAGCCTAAAACACGACACATCGAGCCACCTTACACCGATCTGCGACGAACTTGCATAGTTTCGTCAAACGTCGATCGTTCCGAGTGGTAGGCAATCCTGTCGTCAATGGTGATTAATGGCCTCACAGATATAAACAACTATAACTCCACTTCTATTCGTCGTATGCGAATCTGCGACACAGCAACTTGTAGCTTAAAACACGGCCCAACGACCCACCTTATACCGATCTGCGACGAACTTGCATAGTTTCGTCAAACATCGATCGTTTCGAGTGGTAGGCAATCCGGCCGTCAATGGTGATTCATGGCCTGACAGATATAAACAACTATAACTCCGCTTCTATTCGTCGTACGCAAATCTGCGACATAGCAGTTTGTAGCCTAAAACACGACACATCGAGCCACCTTATACAGATCTGCGACGAACTTGCATAGTTTCGTCAAGCGTCGATCGTTCCGAGTGGTAGGCAATCCGGTCGTCAATGGTGGTTAATGGCCTCACAGATATAAACATCGATAACTCCGCTTCTATTCGTCGTATGCAAATCTGCGACATAGCAATTTGTAGCTTAAAACACGACACATCGAGCCACCTTATACCGATCTGCGAAGAACTTGCATAGTTTCGTCAAACGTCGATCGTTCCGAGTGGTAGGCAATCCGGCCGTCGATGGTGATTCATGGCCTCACAGATATAAACATCGATAACTCCGCTTCTAATCGTCGTATGCGAATCTGCGACACAGCAACTTGTAGCTTAAAACACGGCCCAACGACCCACCTTATACCGATCTGCGACGAACTTGCATAGTTTCGTCAAACATCGATCGTTTCGAGTGGTAGGCAATCCGGCCGTCAATGGTGATTCATGGCCTGACAGATATAAACAACTATAACTCCGCTTCTATTCGTCGTACGCAAATCTGCGACATAGCAGTTTGTAGCCTAAAACACGACACATCGAGCCACCTTATACAGATCTGCGACGAACTTGCATAGTTTCGTCAAGCGTCGATCGTTCCGAGTGGTAGGCAATCCGGTCGTCAATGGTGGTTAATGGCCTCACAGACATAAACATCGATAACTCCGCTTCTATTCGTCGTATGCAAATCTGCGACATAGCAATTTGTAGCTTAAAACACGACACATCGACCCACCTTATACCGATCTGCGAAGAACTTGCATAGTTTCGGCAAACGTCGATCGTTCCGAGTGGTAGGCAATCCGGCCGTCAATGGTGATTCACGGCCTGACAGATATAAACAACTATAACTCCGCTTCTATTCGTCGTATGCAAATCTGCGACATAGCAATTTGTAGCTTAAAACACGGCACATCGACCCACCTTATACCGATCTGCGAAGAACATGCAGAGTTTCGGCAAACGTCGATCGTTCCGGAGTGGTAGGCAATCCGGCCGTCAATGGTGATTCATGGCCTGACAGATATAAACAACTATAACTCCGCTTCTATTCGTCGTACGCAAATCTGCGACATAGCAATTTGTAGCCTAAAACACGACACATCGAGCCACCTTATACCGATCTTCGAAGAACTTGCATAGTTTCGTCAAACGTCGATCGTTCCGAGTGGTAGGCAATCCGGCCGTCGATGGTGATTCATGGCCTCACAGATATAAACATCGATAACTCCGCTTCTAATCGTCGTATGCGAATCTGCGGCATAGCAATTTGTAGCTTAAAGCACGACACATCGACCCACCTTATACCGATCTGCGACGAACTTGCATAGTTCCGTCAAACATCGATCGTTTCGAGTGGTAGGCATTCCGGCCGTCAATGATGATTCATGACCTCACAGATATAAACAACTATAACTCCGCTTCTATTCGTCGTATGCAAATCTGCGACATAGCAATTTGTAGCTTAAAGCACGACACATCGACCTACCTTATACCGATCTGCGACGAACTTGCATAGTTTCGTCAAACATTGATCGTTTCGAGTGGTAGGCATTCTGGCCGTCAATGATGATTCATGACCTCACAGATATAAACAACTACAACTCCGCTTCTATTCGTCGTATGCAAAATCTGCGACATAGCAATTTGTATCCTAAAACACGACACATCGAGCCACCTTATACCGATCTGCGAAGAACTTGCATAGTTTCGTCAAACGTCGATCGTTCCGAGTGGTAGGCAATCCGGCCGTCGATGGTGATTCATGGCCTCACAGATATAAACATCGATAACTCCGCTTCTATTCGTCGTATGCGAATCTGCGACATAGCAATTTGTAGGTTAAAACACGACACATCGACCCACCTTATACCGATCTGCGAAGAACGTGCATAGTTTTGTCAAACGTCGATCGTTCCGAGTGGTAGGCAATCCGGCCGTCAATGGTGATTCACGGCCTGACAGATATAAACAACTATAACTCCGCTTCTATTCGTGGTATGCAAATCTGCGACATAGCAATTTGTAGCTTAAAACACGGCACATCGACCCACCTTATACCGATCTGCGAAGAACTTGCAGAGTTTCGGCAAACGTCGATCGTTCCGAGTGGTAGGCAATCCGGCCGTCAATGGTGATTCATGGCCTGACAGATATAAACAACTATAACTCCGCTTCTATTCGTCGTACGCAAATCTGCGACATAGCAATTTGTAGCCTAAAACACGACACATCGAGCCACCTTATACCGATCTGCGACCAACTTGCATAGTTTCGTCAAACATCGGTCGTTTCGAGTGGAAAGCAATCCAGGCGTCAATGGTGATTCATGGCCTGACACATATAAACAACTATAACTCCGCTTCTATTCGTCGTATGCGAATCTGCGACATAGCAATTTGTAGGTTAAAACACGACACATCGTCCCACCTTATACCGATCTGCGAAGAACTTGCATAGTTTCGTCAAACGTCGATCGTTCCGAGTGGTAGGCAATCCGGCCGTCAATGGTGATTCACGGCCTGACAGATATAAACAACTATAACTCCGCTTCTATTCGTCGTATGCAAATCTGCGACATAGCAATTTGTAGCTTAAAACACGGCACATCGACCCACCTTATACCGATCTGCGAAGAACTTGCAGAGTTTCAGCAAACGTCGATCGTTCCGAGTGGTAGGCAATCCGGCCGTCAATGGTGATTCATGGCCTGACAGATATAAACAACTATAACTCCGCTTCTGTTCGTCGTACGCAAATCTGCGACATAGCAATTTGTAGCCTAAAACACGACACATCGAGCCACCTTATACCGATCTGCGAAGAACTTGCATAGTTTCGGTCAAACATCGATCGTTCCGAGTGGTAGGCAATCCGGCCGTCAATGGTGATTCACGGCCTGACAGATATAAACAACTATAACTCCGCTTCTATTCGTCGTATGCAAATCTGCGACAAAGCCATTTGTAGCTTAAAGCACGACACATCGACACACCTTATACCGATCTGCGACGAACTTGCATAGTTTCGTCAAACATCGATCGTTTCGATTGGAAGGCAATCCGGCCGTCAATGGTGATTCACGGCCTGACAGATATAAACAACTATAACTCCGCTTCTATTCGTCGTATGCAAATCTGCGACATAGCAATTTGTAGCTTAAAACACGGCACATCGACCCACCTTATACCGATCTGCGAAGAACTTGCAGAGTTTCGGCAAACGTCGATCGTTCCGAGTGGTAGGCAATCCGGCCGTCAATGGTGATTCATGGCCTGACAGATATAAACAACTATAACTCCGCTTCTATGCGTCGTACGCAAATCTTAGACATAGCAATTTGTAGCCTAAAACACGACACATCGAGCCACCTTACACCGATCTGCGACGAACTTGCATAGTTTCGTCAAACGTCGATCGTTCCGAGTGGTAGGCAATCCTGTCGTCAATGGTGATTAATGGCCTCACAGATATAAACAACTATAACTCCACTTCTATTCGTCGTATGCGAATCTGCGACACAGCAACTTGTAGCTTAAAACACGGCCCAACGACCCACCTTATACCGATCTGCGACGAACTTGCATAGTTTCGTCAAACATCGATCGTTTCGAGTGGTAGGCAATCCGGCCGTCAATGGTGATTCATGGCCTGACAGATATAAACAACTATAACTCCGCTTCTATTCGTCGTACGCAAATCTGCGACATAGCAATTTGTAGCGTAAAACACGACACATCGAGCCACCTTATACCGATCTGCGACGAACTTGCATAGTTTCGTCAAACATCGGTCGTTTCGAGTGGAAAGCAATGCAGGCGTCAATGGTGATTCATGGCCTCACAGATATAAACATCGATAACTCCGCTTCTATTCGTCGTATGCGAATCTGCGACATAGCAATTTGTAGGTTAAAACACGACACATCGTCCCACCTTATACCGATCTGCGAAGAACTTGCATAGTTTCGGCAAACGTCGATCGTTCCGAGTGGTAGGCAATCCGGCCGTCGATGGTGATTCATGGCCTCACAGATATAAACAACTACAACTCCGCTTCTATTCGTCGTATGCAAATCTGCGACATAGCAATTTGTATCCTAAAACACGACACATCGAGCCACCTTATACCGATCTGCGAAGAACTTGCATAGTTTCGTCAAACGTCGATCGTTCCGAGTGGTAGGCAATCCGGCCGTCGATGGTGATTCATGGCCTCACAGATATAAACATCGATAACTCCGCTTCTAATCGTCGTATGCGAATCTGCGACACAGCAACTTGTAGCTTAAAACACGTCCCAACGACCCACCTTATACCGATCTGCGACGAACTTGCATAGTTTCGTCAAACATCGATCGTTTCGAGTGGTAGGCAATCCGGCCGTCAATGGTGATTCATGGCCTGACAGATATAAACAACTATAACTCCGCTTCTATTCGTCGTACGCAAATCTGCGACATAGCAGTTTGTAGCCTAAAACACGACACATCGAGCCACCTTATACAGATCTGCGACGAACTTGCATAGTTTCGTCAAGCGTCGATCGTTCCGAGTGGTAGGCAATCCGGTCGTCAATGGTGGTTAATGGCCTCACAGACATAAACATCGATAACTCCGCTTCTATTCGTCGTATGCAAATCTGCGACATAGCAATTTGTAGCTTAAAACACGACACATCGACCCACCTTATACCGATCTGCGAAGAACTTGCATAGTTTCGGCAAACGTCGATCGTTCCGAGTGGTAGGCAATCCGGCCGTCAATGGTGATTCACGGCCTGACAGATATAAACAACTATAACTCCGCTTCTATTCGTCGTATGCAAATCTGCGACATAGCAATTTGTAGCTTAAAACACGGCACATCGACCCACCTTATACCGATCTGCGAAGAACATGCAGAGTTTCGGCAAACGTCGATCGTTCCGAGTGGTAGGCAATCCGGCCGTCAATGGTGATTCATGGCCTGACAGATATAAACAACTATAACTCCGCTTCTATTCGTCGTACGCAAATCTGCGACATAGCAATTTGTAGCCTAAAACACGACACATCGAGCCACCTTATACCGATCTGCGAAGAACTTGCATAGTTTCGTCAAACGTCGATCGTTCCGAGTGGTAGGCAATCCGGCCGTCGATGGTGATTCATGGCCTCACAGATATAAACATCGATAACTCCGCTTCTAATCGTCGTATGCGAATCTGCGGCATAGCAATTTGTAGCTTAAAGCACGACACATCGACCCACCTTATACCGATCTGCGACGAACTTGCATAGTTCCGTCAAACATCGATCGTTTCGAGTGGTAGGCATTCCGGCCGTCAATGATGATTCATGACCTCACAGATATAAACAACTATAACTCCGCTTCTATTCGTCGTATGCAAATCTGCGACATAGCAATTTGTAGCTTAAAGCACGACACATCGACCTACCTTATACCGATCTGCGACGAACTTGCATAGTTTCGTCAAACATTGATCGTTTCGACTGGTAGGCATTCTGGCCGTCAATGATGATTCATGACCTCACAGATATAAACAACTACAACTCCGCTTCTATTCGTCGTATGCAAATCTGCGACATAGCAATTTGTATCCTAAAACACGACACATCGAGCCACCTTATACCGATCTGCGAAGAACTTGCATAGTTTCGTCAAACGTCGATCGTTCCGAGTGGTAGGCAATCCGGCCGTCGATGGTGATTCATGGCCTCACAGATATAAACATCGATAACTCCGCTTCTATTCGTCGTATGCGAATCTGCGACATAGCAATTTGTAGGTTAAAACACGACACATCGACCCACCTTATACCGATCTGCGAAGAACGTGCATAGTTTTGTCAAACGTCGATCGTTCCGAGTGGTAGGCAATCCTGTCGTCAATAGTGATTCATGGCCTCACAGATATAAACATCGATAACTCCGCTTCTATTCGTCGTATGCGAATCTGCGGCATAGCAATTTGTAGCTTAAAGCACGACACATCGACCCACCTTATACCGATACGCGACGAACTTGCATAGTTTCGTCAAACATCGATCGTTTCGAGTGGTAGGCATTCCGGCCGTCAATGATGATTCATGACCTCACAGATATAAACAATTATAACTCCGCTTCTATTCGTCGTATGCAAATCTGCGACATAGCAATTTGTAGCTTAAAGCACGACACATCGACCTACCTTATACCGATCTGCGAAGAACTTGCATAGTTTCGTCAAACGTCGATCGTTCCGAGTGGTAGGCAATCCTGTCGTCAATGGTGATTCATGGCCTCACAGATATAAACATCGATAACTCCGCTTCTATTCGTCGTATGCGAATCTGCGGCATAGCAATTTGTAGCTTAAAGCACGACACATCGACCCACCTTATACCGATACGCGACGAACTTGCATAGTTTCGTCAAACATCGATCGTTTCGAGTGGTAGGCATTCCGGCCGTCAATGATGATTCATGACCTCACAGATATAAACAACTATAACTCCGCTTCTATTCGTCGTATGCAAATCTGCGACATAGCAATTTGTAGCTTAAAGCACGACACATCGAGCCACCTTATACCGATCTGCGACGAACTTGCATAGTTTCGTCAAACATCGGTCGTTTCGAGTGGAAAGCAATCCAGGCGTCAATGGTGATTCATGGCCTGAAACATATAAACAACTGTAACTCCGCTTCTATTCGTCGTATGCGAATCTGCGACACAGCAACTTGTAGCTTAAAACACGGCCCAACGACCCACCTTATACCGATCTGCGACGAACTTGCATAGTTTCGTCAAACATCGATCGTTTCGAGTGGAAGGCAATCCGGCCGTCAATGGTGATTCATGGCCTGACAGATATAAACAACTATAACTCCACTTCTATTCGTCGTATGCAAATCTGCGACATAGCAATTTGTAGCTTAAAACACGACACATCGACCCACCTTATACCGATCTGCGAAGAACTTGCATAGTTTCGGCAAACATCGATCGTTCCGAGTGGTAGGCAATCCAGCCGTCAATGGTGATTCACGGCCTGACAGATATAAACAACTATAACTCCGCTTCTATTCGTCGTATGCAAATCTGCGACATAGCAATTTGTAGCTTAAAACACGGCACATCGACCCACCTTATACCGATCTGCGAAGAACATGCAGAGTTTCGGCAAACGTCGATCGTTTCGAGTGGAAGGCAATCCGGCCGTCAATGGTGATTCATGGCCTGACAGATATAAACAACTATAACTCCACTTCTATTCGTCGTATGCAAATCTGCGACATCGCAATTTGTAGCTTAAAACACGACACATCGACCCACCTTATACCGATCTGCGAAGAACTTGCATAGTTTCGGCAAACATCGATCGTTCCGAGTGGTTGGCAATCCGGCCGTCAATGGTGATTCATGGCCTGACAGATATAAACAACTATAACTCCGCTTCTATTCGTCGTACGCAAATCTGCGACATAGCAATTTGTAGCCTAAAACACGACACATCGAGCCACCTTATACCGATCTGCGAAGAACTTGCATAGTTTCGTCAAACGTCGATCGTTCCGAGTGGTAGGCAATCCGGCCGTCAATGGTGATTCATGGCCTGACAGATATAAACAACTATAACTCCGCTTCTATTCGTCGTACGCAAATCTGCGACATAGCAATTTGTAGCGTAAAACACGACACATCGAGCCACCTTATACCGATCTGCGACGAACTTGCATAGTTTCGTCAAACATCGGTCGTTTCGAGTGGAAAGCAATGCAGGCGTCAATGGTGATTCATGGCCTCACAGATATAAACATCGATAACTCCGCTTCTATTCGTCGTATGCGAATCTGCGACATAGCAATTTGTAGGTTAAAACACGACACATCGTCCCACCTTATACCGATCTGCGAAGAACTTGCATAGTTTCGTCAAACGTCGATCGTTCCGAGTGGTAGCCAATCCGGCCGTCAATGGTGATTCACGGCCTGACAGATATAAACAACTATAACTCCGCTTCTATTCGTCGTATGCAAATCTGCGACATAGCCATTTGTAGCTTAAAGCACGACACATCGACACACCTTATACCGATCTGCGACGAACTTGCATAGTTTCGTCAAACATCGATCGTTTCGATTGGAAGGCAATCCGGTCGTCAATGGTGATTCATGGACTGACAAATATAAACAACTATAACTCCACTTCTATTCGTCGTACGCAAATCTGCGACATAGCAATTTGTAGCCTAAAACACGACACATCGAGCCACCTCACACCGATCTGCGACGAACTTGCATAGTTTCGTCAAACATCGGTCGTTTCGAGTGGAAAGCAATCCAGGCGTCAATGGTGATTCATGGCCTGACACATATAAACAACTATAACTCCGCTTCTATTCGTCGTATGCGAATCTGCGACATAGCAATTTGTAGGTTAAAACACGACACATCGTCCCACCTTATACCGATCTGCGAAAAACTTGCATAGTTTCGTCAAACGTCGATCGTTCCGAGTGGTAGGCAATCCTGTCGTCAATGGTGATTAATGGCCTCACAGATATAAACAACTATAACTCCACTTCTATTCGTCGTATGCGAATCTGCGACACAGCAACTTGTAGCTTAAAACACGGCCCAACGACCCACCTTATACCGATCTGCGACGAACTTGCATAGTTTCGGCAAACATCGATCGTTTCGAGTGGTAGGCAATCCGGCCGTCAATGGTGATTCATGGCCTGACAGATATAAACAACTATAACTCCGCTTCTATTCGTCGTACGCAAATCTGCGACATAGCAGTTTGTAGCCTAAAACACGACACATCGAGCCACCTTATACCGATCTGCGACGAACTTGCATAGTTTCGTCAAGCGTCGATCGTTCCGAGTGGTAGGCAATCCGGTCGTCAATGGTGGTTAATGGCCTCACAGATATAAACATCGATAACTCCGCTTCTATTCGTCGTATGCGAATCTGCGACACAGCAACTTGTAGCTTAAAACACGGCCCAACGACCTACCTTATACCGATCTGCGACGAACTTGCATAGTTTCGTCAAACATCGATCGTTTCGAGTGGAAGGCAATCCGGCCGTCAATGGTGATTCATGGCCTGACAGATATAAACAACTATAACTCCACTTCTATTCGTCGTATAGGAATCTCCGACATAGCAATTTGTAGCTTAAAACACGACACATCAAACCAATCTTATACCGATCTGCGAAGAACTTGCATAGTTTCGTTAACCGTCGATCGTTCCGAGTGGTAGGCAATCCTGTCGTCAATGGTGATTAATGGCCTCACAGATATAAACAACTATAACTCCACTTCTATTCGTCGTATGCGAATCTGCGACACAGCAATTTGTAGGTTAAAACACGACACATCGACCCACCTTATACCGATCTGCGACGAACTTGCATAGTTTCGTCAAACATCGATCGTTTCGAGTGGAAGGCAATCCGGCCGTCAATGGTGATTCATTGCCTGACAGATATAAACAACTATAACTCCGCTTCTATTCGTCGTATGCAAATCTGCGACATAGCAATTTGTAGCTTAAAACACGGCACATCGACCCACCTTATACCGATCTGCGAAGAACATGCAGAGTTTCGGCAAACGTCGATCGTTCCGAGTGGTAGGCAATCCGGCCGTCAATGGTGATTCATGGCCTGACAGATATAAACAACTATAACTCCGCTTCTATTCGTCGTACGCAAATCTGCGACATAGCAATTTGTGGCCTAAAACACGACACATCGAGCCACCTTATACCGATCTGCGAAGAACTTGCATAGTTTCGTCAAACGTCGATCGTTCCGAGTGGTAGGCAATCCGGCCGTCGATGGTGATTCATGGCCTCACAGATATAAACATCGATAACTCCGCTTCTAATCGTCGTATGCGAATCTGCGGCATAGCAATTTGTAGCTTAAAGCACGACACATCGACCCACCTTATACCGATCTGCGACGAACTTGCATAGTTCCGTCAAACATCGATCGTTTCGAGTGGTAGGCATTCCGGCCGTCAATGATGATTCATGACCTCACAGATATAAACAGCTATAACTCCGCTTCTATTCGTCGTATGCAAATCTGCGACATAGCAATTTGTAGCTTAAAGCACGACACATCGACCTACCTTATACCGATCTGCGACGAACTTGCATAGTTTCGTCAAACATCGATCGTTTCGAGTGGTAGGCATTCTGGCCGTCAATGATGATTCATGACCTCACAGATATAAACAACTACAACTCCGCTTCTATTCGTCGTATGCAAATCTGCGACATAGCAATTTGTATCCTAAAACACGACACATCGAGCCACCTTATACCGATCTGCGAAGAACTTGCATAGTTTCGTCAAACGTCGATCGTTCCGAGTGGTAGGCAATCCGGCCGTCGATGGTGATTCATGGCCTCACAGATATAAACATCGATAACTCCGCTTCTAATCGTCGTATGCGAATCTGCGGCATAGCAATTTGTAGCTTAAAGCACGACACATCGACCCACCTTATACCGATCTGCGACGAACTTGCATAGTTCCGTCAAACATCGATCGTTTCGAGTGGTAGGCATTCCGGCCGTCAATGATGATTCATGACCTCACAGATATAAACAACTATAACTCCGCTTCTATTCGTCGTATGCAAATCTGCGACATAGCAATTTGTAGCTTAAAGCACGACACATCGACCTACCTTATACCGATCTGCGAAGAACTTGCATAGTTTCGTCAAACGTCGATCGTTCCGAGTGGTAGGCAATCCTGTCGTCAATGGTGATTCATGGCCTCACAGATATAAACATCGATAACTCCGCTTCTATTCGTCGTATGCGAATCTGCGGCATAGCAATTTGTAGCTTAAAGCACGACACATCGACCCACCTTATACCGATACGCGACGAACTTGCATAGTTTCGCCAAACATCGATCGTTTCGATTGGAAGGCAATCCGGTCGTCAATGGTGATTCATGGACTGACAAATATAAACAACTATAACTCCGCTTCTATTCGTCGTACGCAAATCTGCGACATAGCAATTTGTAGCCTAAAACACGACACATCGAGCCACCTTACACCGATCTGCGACGAACTTGCATAGTTTCGTCAAACATCGGTCGTTTCGAGTGGAAAGCAATCCAGGCGTCAATGGTGATTCATGGCCTGACACATATAAACAACTATAACTCCGCTTCTATTCGTCGTATGCGAATCTGCGACATAGCAATTTGTAGGTTAAAACACGACACATCGTCCCACCTTATACCGATCTGCGAAGAACTTGCATAGTTTCGTCAAACGTCGATCGTTCCGAGTGGTAGGCAATCCTGTCGTCAATGGTGATTAATGGCCTCACAGATATAAACAACTATAACTCCACTTCTATTCGTCGTATGCGAATCTGCGACACAGCAACTTGTAGCTTAAAACACGGCCCAACGACCCACCTTATACCGATCTGCGACGAACTTGCATAGTTTCGTCAAACATCGATCGTTTCGAGTGGTAGGCAATCCGGCCGTCAATGGTGATTCATGGCCTGACAGATATAAACAACTATAACTCCGCTTCTATTCGTCGTACGCAAATCTGCGACATAGCAGTTTGTAGCCTAAAACACGACACATCGAGCCACCTTATACCGATCTGCGACGAACTTGCATAGTTTCGTCAAGCGTCGATCGTTCCGAGTGGTAGGCAATCCGGTCGTCAATGGTGGTTAATGGCCTCACAGATATAAACATCGATAACTCCGCTTCTATTCGTCGTATGCGAATCTGCGACATAGCAATTTGTAGCTTAAAACACGGCACATCGACCCACCTTATACCGATCTGCGAAGAACATGCAGAGTTTCGGCAAACGTCGATCGTTCCGAGTGGTAGGCAATCCGGCCGTCAATGGTGATTCATGGCCTGACAGATATAAACAACTATAACTCCGCTTCTATTCGTCGTACGCAAATCTGCGACATAGCAATTTGTGGCCTAAAACACGACACATCGAGCCACCTTATACCGATCTGCGAAGAACTTGCATAGTTTCGTCAAACGTCGATCGTTCCGAGTGGTAGGCAATCCGGCCGTCGATGGTGATTCATGGCCTCACAGATATAAACATCGATAACTCCGCTTCTAATCGTCGTATGCGAATCTGCGGCATAGCAATTTGTAGCTTAAAGCACGACACATCGACCCACCTTATACCGATCTGCGACGAACTTGCATAGTTCCGTCAAACATCGATCGTTTCGAGTGGTAGGCATTCCGGCCGTCAATGATGATTCATGACCTCACAGATATAAACAGCTATAACTCCGCTTCTATTCGTCGTATGCAAATCTGCGACATAGCAATTTGTAGCTTAAAGCACGACACATCGACCTACCTTATACCGATCTGCGACGAACTTGCATAGTTTCGTCAAACATCGATCGTTTCGAGTGGTAGGCATTCTGGCCGTCAATGATGATTCATGACCTCACAGATATAAACAACTACAACTCCGCTTCTATTCGTCGTATGCAAATCTGCGACATAGCAATTTGTATCCTAAAACACGACACATCGAGCCACCTTATACCGATCTGCGAAGAACTTGCATAGTTTCGTCAAACGTCGATCGTTCCGAGTGGTAGGCAATCCGGCCGTCGATGGTGATTCATGGCCTCACAGATATAAACATCGATAACTCCGCTTCTAATCGTCGTATGCGAATCTGCGGCATAGCAATTTGTAGCTTAAAGCACGACACATCGACCCACCTTATACCGATCTGCGACGAACTTGCATAGTTCCGTCAAACATCGATCGTTTCGAGTGGTAGGCATTCCGGCCGTCAATGATGATTCATGACCTCACAGATATAAACAACTATAACTCCGCTTCTATTCGTCGTATGCAAATCTGCGACATAGCAATTTGTAGCTTAAAGCACGACACATCGACCTACCTTATACCGATCTGCGAAGAACTTGCATAGTTTCGTCAAACGTCGATCGTTCCGAGTGGTAGGCAATCCTGTCGTCAATGGTGATTCATGGCCTCACAGATATAAACATCGATAACTCCGCTTCTATTCGTCGTATGCGAATCTGCGGCATAGCAATTTGTAGCTTAAAGCACGACACATCGACCCACCTTATACCGATACGCGACGAACTTGCATAGTTTCGCCAAACATCGATCGTTTCGATTGGAAGGCAATCCGGTCGTCAATGGTGATTCATGGACTGACAAATATAAACAACTATAACTCCGCTTCTATTCGTCGTACGCAAATCTGCGACATAGCAATTTGTAGCCTAAAACACGACACATCGAGCCACCTTACACCGATCTGCGACGAACTTGCATAGTTTCGTCAAACATCGGTCGTTTCGAGTGGAAAGCAATCCAGGCGTCAATGGTGATTCATGGCCTGACACATATAAACAACTATAACTCCGCTTCTATTCGTCGTATGCGAATCTGCGACATAGCAATTTGTAGGTTAAAACACGACACATCGTCCCACCTTATACCGATCTGCGAAGAACTTGCATAGTTTCGTCAAACGTCGATCGTTCCGAGTGGTAGGCAATCCTGTCGTCAATGGTGATTAATGGCCTCACAGATATAAACAACTATAACTCCACTTCTATTCGTCGTATGCGAATCTGCGACACAGCAACTTGTAGCTTAAAACACGGCCCAACGACCCACCTTATACCGATCTGCGACGAACTTGCATAGTTTCGTCAAACATCGATCGTTTCGAGTGGTAGGCAATCCGGCCGTCAATGGTGATTCATGGCCTGACAGATATAAACAACTATAACTCCGCTTCTATTCGTCGTACGCAAATCTGCGACATAGCAGTTTGTAGCCTAAAACACGACACATCGAGCCACCTTATACCGATCTGCGACGAACTTGCATAGTTTCGTCAAGCGTCGATCGTTCCGAGTGGTAGGCAATCCGGTCGTCAATGGTGGTTAATGGCCTCACAGATATAAACATCGATAACTCCGCTTCTATTCGTCGTATGCGAATCTGCGACATAGCAAGTTGTAGCTTAAAACACGGCCCAACGACCCACCTTATACCGATCTGCGACGAACTTGCATAGTTTCGTCAAACGTCGATCGTTCCGAGTGGTAGGCAATCCTGTCGTCAATAGTGATTCATGGCCTCACAGATATAAACATCGATAACTCCGCTTCTATTCGTCGTATGCGAATCTGCGGCATAGCAATTTGTAGCTTAAAGCACGACACATCGACCCACCTTATACCGATACGCGACGAACTTGCATAGTTTCGTCAAACATCGATCGTTTCGAGTGGTAGGCATTCCGGCCGTCAATGATGATTCATGACCTCACAGATATAAACAATTATAACTCCGCTTCTATTCGTCGTATGCAAATCTGCGACATAGCAATTTGTAGCTTAAAGCACGACACATCGACCTACCTTATACCGATCTGCGAAGAACTTGCATAGTTTCGTCAAACGTCGATCGTTCCGAGTGGTAGGCAATCCTGTCGTCAATGGTGATTCATGGCCTCACAGATATAAACATCGATAACTCCGCTTCTATTCGTCGTATGCGAATCTGCGGCATAGCAATTTGTAGCTTAAAGCACGACACATCGACCCACCTTATACCGATACGCGACGAACTTGCATAGTTTCGTCAAACATCGATCGTTTCGAGTGGTAGGCATTCCGGCCGTCAATGATGATTCATGACCTCACAGATATAAACAACTATAACTCCGCTTCTATTCGTCGTATGCAAATCTGCGACATAGCAATTTGTAGCTTAAAGCACGACACATCGAGCCACCTTATACCGATCTGCGACGAACTTGCATAGTTTCGTCAAACATCGGTCGTTTCGAGTGGAAAGCAATCCAGGCGTCAATGGTGATTCATGGCCTGAAACATATAAACAACTGTAACTCCGCTTCTATTCGTCGTATGCGAATCTGCGACACAGCAACTTGTAGCTTAAAACACGGCCCAACGACCCACCTTATACCGATCTGCGACGAACTTGCATAGTTTCGTCAAACATCGATCGTTTCGAGTGGAAGGCAATCCGGCCGTCAATGGTGATTCATGGCCTGACAGATATAAACAACTATAACTCCACTTCTATTCGTCGTATGCAAATCTGCGACATAGCAATTTGTAGCTTAAAACACGACACATCGACCCACCTTATACCGATCTGCGAAGAACTTGCATAGTTTCGGCAAACATCGATCGTTCCGAGTGGTAGGCAATCCAGCCGTCAATGGTGATTCACGGCCTGACAGATATAAACAACTATAACTCCGCTTCTATTCGTCGTATGCAAATCTGCGACATAGCAATTTGTAGCTTAAAACACGGCACATCGACCCACCTTATACCGATCTGCGAAGAACATGCAGAGTTTCGGCAAACGTCGATCGTTTCGAGTGGAAGGCAATCCGGCCGTCAATGGTGATTCATGGCCTGACAGATATAAACAACTATAACTCCACTTCTATTCGTCGTATGCAAATCTGCGACATAGCAATTTGTAGCTTAAAACACGACACATCGACCCACCTTATACCGATCTGCGAAGATCTTGCATAGTTTCGGCAAACATCGATCGTTCCGAGTGGTTGGCAATCCGGCCGTCAATGGTGATTCATGGCCTGACAGATATAAACAACTATAACTCCGCTTCTATTCGTCGTACGCAAATCTGCGACATAGCAATTTGTAGCCTAAAACACGACACATCGAGCCACCTTATACCGATCTGCGAAGAACTTGCATAGTTTCGTCAAACGTCGATCGTTCCGAGTGGTAGGCAATCCGGCCGTCAATGGTGATTCATGGCCTGACAGATATAAACAACTATAACTCCGCTTCTATTCGTCGTACGCAAATCTGCGACATAGCAATTTGTAGCGTAAAACACGACACATCGAGCCACCTTATACCGATCTGCGACGAACTTGCATAGTTTCGTCAAACATCGGTCGTTTCGAGTGGAAAGCAATGCAGGCGACAATGGTGATTCATGGCCTCACAGATATAAACATCGATAACTCCGCTTCTATTCGTCGTATGCGAATCTGCGACATAGCAATTTGTAGGTTAAAACACGACACATCGTCCCACCTTATACCGATCTGCGAAGAACTTGCATAGTTTCGTCAAACGTCGATCGTTCCGAGTGGTAGCCAATCCGGCCGTCAATGGTGATTCACGGCCTGACAGATATAAACAACTATAACTCCGCTTCTATTCGTCGTATGCAAATCTGCGACATAGCCATTTGTAGCTTAAAGCACGACACATCGACACACCTTATACCGATCTGCGACGAACTTGCATAGTTTCGTCAAACATCGATCGTTTCGATTGGAAGGCAATCCGGTCGTCAATGGTGATTCATGGACTGACAAATATAAACAACTATAACTCCACTTCTATTCGTCGTACGCAAATCTGCGACATAGCAATTTGTAGCCTAAAACACGACACATCGAGCCACCTCACACCGATCTGCGACGAACTTGCATAGTTTCGTCAAACATCGGTCGTTTCGAGTGGAAAGCAATCCAGGCGTCAATGGTGATTCATGGCCTGACACATATAAACAACTATAACTCCGCTTCTATTCGTCGTATGCGAATCTGCGACATAGCAATTTGTAGGTTAAAACACGACACATCGTCCCACCTTATACCGATCTGCGAAAAACTTGCATAGTTTCGTCAAACGTCGATCGTTCCGAGTGGTAGGCAATCCTGTCGTCAATGGTGATTAATGGCCTCACAGATATAAACAACTATAACTCCACTTCTATTCGTCGTATGCGAATCTGCGACACAGCAACTTGTAGCTTAAAACACGGCCCAACGACCCACCTTATACCGATCTGCGACGAACTTGCATAGTTTCGGCAAACATCGATCGTTTCGAGTGGTAGGCAATCCGGCCGTCAATGGTGATTCATGGCCTGACAGATATAAACAACTATAACTCCGCTTCTATTCGTCGTACGCAAATCTGCGACATAGCAGTTTGTAGCCTAAAACACGACACATCGAGCCACCTTATACCGATCTGCGACGAACTTGCATAGTTTCGTCAAGCGTCGATCGTTCCGAGTGGTAGGCAATCCGGTCGTCAATGGTGGTTAATGGCCTCACAGATATAAACATCGATAACTCCGCTTCTATTCGTCGTATGCGAATCTGCGACACAGCAACTTGTAGCTTAAAACACGGCCCAACGACCCACCTTATACCGATCTGCGACGAACTTGCATAGTTTCGTCAAACATCGATCGTTTCGAGTGGAAGGCAATCCGGCCGTCAATGGTGATTCATGGCCTGACAGATATAAACAACTATAACTCCACTTCTATTCGTCGTATAGGAATCTCCGACATAGCAATTTGTAGCTTAAAACACGACACATCAAACCAATCTTATACCGATCTGCGAAGAACTTGCATAGTTTCGTTAACCGTCGATCGTTCCGAGTGGTAGGCAATCCTGTCGTCAATGGTGATTAATGGCCTCACAGATATAAACAACTATAACTCCACTTCTATTCGTCGTATGCGAATCTGCGACACAGCAATTTGTAGGTTAAAACACGACACATCGACCCACCTTATACCGATCTGCGACGAACTTGCATAGTTTCGTCAAACATCGATCGTTTCGAGTGGAAGGCAATCCGGCCGTCAATGGTGATTCATTGCCTGACAGATATAAACAACTATAACTCCGCTTCTATTCGTCGTATGCAAATCTGCGACATAGCAATTTGTAGCTTAAAACACGGCACATCGACCCACCTTATACCGATCTGCGAAGAACATGCAGAGTTTCGGCAAACGTCGATCGTTCCGAGTGGTAGGCAATCCGGCCGTCAATGGTGATTCATGGCCTGACAGATATAAACAACTATAACTCCGCTTCTATTCGTCGTACGCAAATCTGCGACATAGCAATTTGTGGCCTAAAACACGACACATCGAGCCACCTTATACCGATCTGCGAAGAACTTGCATAGTTTCGTCAAACGTCGATCGTTCCGAGTGGTAGGCAATCCGGCCGTCGATGGTGATTCATGGCCTCACAGATATAAACATCGATAACTCCGCTTCTAATCGTCGTATGCGAATCTGCGGCATAGCAATTTGTAGCTTAAAGCACGACACATCGACCCACCTTATACCGATCTGCGACGAACTTGCATAGTTCCGTCAAACATCGATCGTTTCGAGTGGTAGGCATTCCGGCCGTCAATGATGATTCATGACCTCACAGATATAAACAGCTATAACTCCGCTTCTATTCGTCGTATGCAAATCTGCGACATAGCAATTTGTAGCTTAAAGCACGACACATCGACCTACCTTATACCGATCTGCGACGAACTTGCATAGTTTCGTCAAACATCGATCGTTTCGAGTGGTAGGCATTCTGGCCGTCAATGATGATTCATGACCTCACAGATATAAACAACTACAACTCCGCTTCTATTCGTCGTATGCAAATCTGCGACATAGCAATTTGTATCCTAAAACACGACACATCGAGCCACCTTATACCGATCTGCGAAGAACTTGCATAGTTTCGTCAAACGTCGATCGTTCCGAGTGGTAGGCAATCCGGCCGTCGATGGTGATTCATGGCCTCACAGATATAAACATCGATAACTCCGCTTCTAATCGTCGTATGCGAATCTGCGGCATAGCAATTTGTAGCTTAAAGCACGACACATCGACCCACCTTATACCGATCTGCGACGAACTTGCATAGTTCCGTCAAACATCGATCGTTTCGAGTGGTAGGCATTCCGGCCGTCAATGATGATTCATGACCTCACAGATATAAACAACTATAACTCCGCTTCTATTCGTCGTATGCAAATCTGCGACATAGCAATTTGTAGCTTAAAGCACGACACATCGACCTACCTTATACCGATCTGCGAAGAACTTGCATAGTTTCGTCAAACGTCGATCGTTCCGAGTGGTAGGCAATCCTGTCGTCAATGGTGATTCATGGCCTCACAGATATAAACATCGATAACTCCGCTTCTATTCGTCGTATGCGAATCTGCGGCATAGCAATTTGTAGCTTAAAGCACGACACATCGACCCACCTTATACCGATACGCGACGAACTTGCATAGTTTCGCCAAACATCGATCGTTTCGATTGGAAGGCAATCCGGTCGTCAATGGTGATTCATGGACTGACAAATATAAACAACTATAACTCCGCTTCTATTCGTCGTACGCAAATCTGCGACATAGCAATTTGTAGCCTAAAACACGACACATCGAGCCACCTTACACCGATCTGCGACGAACTTGCATAGTTTCGTCAAACATCGGTCGTTTCGAGTGGAAAGCAATCCAGGCGTCAATGGTGATTCATGGCCTGACACATATAAACAACTATAACTCCGCTTCTATTCGTCGTATGCGAATCTGCGACATAGCAATTTGTAGGTTAAAACACGACACATCGTCCCACCTTATACCGATCTGCGAAGAACTTGCATAGTTTCGTCAAACGTCGATCGTTCCGAGTGGTAGGCAATCCTGTCGTCAATGGTGATTAATGGCCTCACAGATATAAACAACTATAACTCCACTTCTATTCGTCGTATGCGAATCTGCGACACAGCAACTTGTAGCTTAAAACACGGCCCAACGACCCACCTTATACCGATCTGCGACGAACTTGCATAGTTTCGTCAAACATCGATCGTTTCGAGTGGTAGGCAATCCGGCCGTCAATGGTGATTCATGGCCTGACAGATATAAACAACTATAACTCCGCTTCTATTCGTCGTACGCAAATCTGCGACATAGCAGTTTGTAGCCTAAAACACGACACATCGAGCCACCTTATACCGATCTGCGACGAACTTGCATAGTTTCGTCAAGCGTCGATCGTTCCGAGTGGTAGGCAATCCGGTCGTCAATGGTGGTTAATGGCCTCACAGATATAAACATCGATAACTCCGCTTCTATTCGTCGTATGCGAATCTGCGACATAGCAAGTTGTAGCTTAAAACACGGCCCAACGACCCACCTTATACCGATCTGCGACGAACTTGCATAGTTTCGTCAAACATCGGTCGTTTCGAGTGGAAAGCAATCCGGTCGTCAATGGTGATTCATGGCCTGACACATATAAACAACTATAACTCCGCTTCTATTCGTCGTATGCGAATCTGCGACATAGCAATTTGTAGCTTAAAACACGACACATCGACCCACCTTATACCGATCTGCGAAGAACTTGCATAGTTTCGGCAAACGTCGATCGTTCCGAGTGGTAGGCAATCCAGCCGTCAATGGTGATTCACGGCCTGACAGATATAAACAACTATAACTCCGCTTCTATTCGTCGTACGCAAATCTGCGACATAGCAATTTGTAGCCTAAAACACGACACATCGAGCCACCTTATACCGATCTGCGAAGAACTTGCATAGTTTCGTCAAACGTCGATCGTTCCGAGTGGTAGGCAATCCGGCCGTCGATGGTGATTCATGGCCCCACAGATATAAACATCGATAACTCCGCTTCTAATCGTCGTATGCGAATCTGCGGCATAGCAATTTGTAGCTTAAAGCACGACACATCGACCCACCTTATACCGATCTGCGACGCACTTGCATAGTTCCGTCAAACATCGATCGTTTCGAGTGGTAGGCATTCCGGCCGTCAATGATGTTTCATGACCTCACAGATATAAACAACTATAACTCCGCTTCTATTCGTCGTATGCAAATCTGCGACATAGCAATTTGTAGCTTAAAGCACGACACATCGACCTACCTTATACCGATCTGCGACGAACTTGCATAGTTTCGTCAAACATCGATCGTTTCGAGTGGTATGCATTCTGGCCGTCAATGATGATTCATGACCTCACAGATATAAACAACTACAACTCCGCTTCTATTCGTCGTATGCAAATCTGCGACATAGCAATTTGTATCCTAAAACACGACACATCGAGCCACCTTATACCGATCTGCGAAGAACTTGCATAGTTTCGTCAAACGTCGATCGTTCCGAGTGGTAGGCAATCCGGCCGTCGATGGTGATTCATGGCCTCACAGATATAAACATCGATAACTCCGCTTCTATTCGTCGTATGCGAATCTGCGACATAGCAATTTGTAGGTTAAAACACGACACATCGACCCACCTTATACCGATCTGCGAAGAACTTGCATAGTTTCGTCAAACGTCGATCGTTCCGAGTGGTAGGCAATCCTGTCGTCAATGGTGATTCATGGCCTCACAGATATAAACATCGATAACTCCGCTTCTATTCGTCGTATGCGAATCTGCGGCATATCAATTTGTAGCTTAAAGCACGACACATCGACCCACCTTATACCGATATGCGACGAACTTGCATAGTTTCGTCAAACATCGATCGTTTCGAGTGGTAGGCAATCCGGCCGTCAATGGTGATTCATGGCCTGACAGATATAAACAACTATAACTCCACTTCTATTCGTCGTATGCGAATCTCCGACATAGCAATTTGTAGCTTAAAACACGACACATCGACCCATCTTATACCGATCTGCGAAGAACTTGCATAGTTTCGTCAAACGTCGATCGTTCCGAGTGGTAGGCAATCCGGCCGTCGATGGTGATTCATGGCCTCACAGATATAAACATCGATAACTCCGCTTCTATTCGTCGTATGCGAATCTGCGGCATATCAATTTGTACCTTAAAGCACGACACATCGACCCACCTTATACCGATCTGCGACGAACTTGCATAGTTTCGTCAAACATCGATCGTTTCGAGTGGTAGGCATTCTGGCCGTCAATGATGATTCATGACCTCACAGATATAAACAACTACAACTCCGCTTCTATTCGTCGTATGCAAATCTGCGACATAGTAATTTGTATCCTAAAACACGACACATCGAGCCACCTTATACCGATCTGCGAAGAACTTGCATAGTTTCGTCAAACGTCGATCGTTCCGAGTGGTAGGCAATCCGGCCGTCGATGGTGATTCATGGCCTCACAGATATAAACATCGATAACTCCGCTTCTATTCGTCGTATGCGAATCTGCGACATAGCAATTTGTAGGTTAAAACACGACACATCGAGCCACCTTATACCGATCTGCGACGAACTTGCATAGTTTCGTCAAACATCGGTCGTTTCGAGTGGAAAGCAATCCGGTCGTCAATGGTGATTCATGGCCTGACACATATAAACAACTATAACTCCGCTTCTATTCGTCGTATGCGAATCTGCGACATAGCAATTTGTAGGTTAAAACACGACACATCGAGCCAACTTATACCGATCTGCGAAGAACTTGCATAGTTTCGTCAAACGTCGATCGTTCCGAGTGGTAGGCAATCCTGTCGTCAATGATGATTCATGGCCTCACAGATATAAACATCGATAACTCCGCTTCTATTCGTCGTATGCGAATCTGCGGCATAGCAATTTGTAGCTTAAAGCACGTCACATCGACCCACCTTATACCGATATGCGACGAACTTGCATAGTTTCGTCAAACATCGATCGTTTCGAGGGGAAGGCAATCCGGCCGTCAATGGTGATTCATGGCCTGACAAATATAAACAACTATAACTCCGCTTCTATTCGTCGTATGCAAATCTGCGACATAGCAATTTGTAGCTTAAAACACGACACATCGACCCACCTTATACCGATCTGCGACGAACTTGCATAGTTTCGTCAACCGTCGATCGTTCCGAGTGGTAGGCAATCCTGCCGTCAATGGTGATTCATGGCCTCACAGATATAAACAACTATAACTCCGCCTCCATTCGTCGTATGCAAATCTGCGACATAGCAATTTGTAGCTTAAAACACGACACATCGACCCACCTTATACCGATCTGCGAAGAACATGCAGAGTTTCGGCAAACGTCGATCGTTCCGAGTGGTAGGCAATCCGGCCGTCAATGGTGATTCATGGCCTGACAGATATAAACAACTATAACTCCGCTTCTATTCGTCGTACGCAAATCTGCGACATAGCAATTTGTGGCCTAAAACACGACACATCGAGCCACCTTATACCGATCTGCGAAGAACTTGCATAGTTTCGTCAAACGTCGATCGTTCCGAGTGGTAGGCAATCCGGCCGTCGATGGTGATTCATGGCCTCACAGATATAAACATCGATAACTCCGCTTCTAATCGTCGTATGCGAATCTGCGGCATAGCAATTTGTAGCTTAAAGCACGACACATCGACCCACCTTATACCGATCTGCGACGAACTTGCATAGTTCCGTCAAACATCGATCGTTTCGAGTGGTAGGCATTCCGGCCGTCAATGATGATTCATGACCTCACAGATATAAACAGCTATAACTCCGCTTCTATTCGTCGTATGCAAATCTGCGACATAGCAATTTGTAGCTTAAAGCACGACACATCGACCTACCTTATACCGATCTGCGACGAACTTGCATAGTTTCGTCAAACATCGATCGTTTCGAGTGGTAGGCATTCTGGCCGTCAATGATGATTCATGACCTCACAGATATAAACAACTACAACTCCGCTTCTATTCGTCGTATGCAAATCTGCGACATAGCAATTTGTATCCTAAAACACGACACATCGAGCCACCTTATACCGATCTGCGAAGAACTTGCATAGTTTCGTCAAACGTCGATCGTTCCGAGTGGTAGGCAATCCGGCCGTCGATGGTGATTCATGGCCTCACAGATATAAACATCGATAACTCCGCTTCTAATCGTCGTATGCGAATCTGCGGCATAGCAATTTGTAGCTTAAAGCACGACACATCGACCCACCTTATACCGATCTGCGACGAACTTGCATAGTTCCGTCAAACATCGATCGTTTCGAGTGGTAGGCATTCCGGCCGTCAATGATGATTCATGACCTCACAGATATAAACAACTATAACTCCGCTTCTATTCGTCGTATGCAAATCTGCGACATAGCAATTTGTAGCTTAAAGCACGACACATCGACCTACCTTATACCGATCTGCGAAGAACTTGCATAGTTTCGTCAAACGTCGATCGTTCCGAGTGGTAGGCAATCCTGTCGTCAATGGTGATTCATGGCCTCACAGATATAAACATCGATAACTCCGCTTCTATTCGTCGTATGCGAATCTGCGGCATAGCAATTTGTAGCTTAAAGCACGACACATCGACCCACCTTATACCGATACGCGACGAACTTGCATAGTTTCGCCAAACATCGATCGTTTCGATTGGAAGGCAATCCGGTCGTCAATGGTGATTCATGGACTGACAAATATAAACAACTATAACTCCGCTTCTATTCGTCGTACGCAAATCTGCGACATAGCAATTTGTAGCCTAAAACACGACACATCGAGCCACCTTACACCGATCTGCGACGAACTTGCATAGTTTCGTCAAACATCGGTCGTTTCGAGTGGAAAGCAATCCAGGCGTCAATGGTGATTCATGGCCTGACACATATAAACAACTATAACTCCGCTTCTATTCGTCGTATGCGAATCTGCGACATAGCAATTTGTAGGTTAAAACACGACACATCGTCCCACCTTATACCGATCTGCGAAGAACTTGCATAGTTTCGTCAAACGTCGATCGTTCCGAGTGGTAGGCAATCCTGTCGTCAATGGTGATTAATGGCCTCACAGATATAAACAACTATAACTCCACTTCTATTCGTCGTATGCGAATCTGCGACACAGCAACTTGTAGCTTAAAACACGGCCCAACGACCCACCTTATACCGATCTGCGACGAACTTGCATAGTTTCGTCAAACATCGATCGTTTCGAGTGGTAGGCAATCCGGCCGTCAATGGTGATTCATGGCCTGACAGATATAAACAACTATAACTCCGCTTCTATTCGTCGTACGCAAATCTGCGACATAGCAGTTTGTAGCCTAAAACACGACACATCGAGCCACCTTATACCGATCTGCGACGAACTTGCATAGTTTCGTCAAGCGTCGATCGTTCCGAGTGGTAGGCAATCCGGTCGTCAATGGTGGTTAATGGCCTCACAGATATAAACATCGATAACTCCGCTTCTATTCGTCGTATGCGAATCTGCGACATAGCAAGTTGTAGCTTAAAACACGGCCCAACGACCCACCTTATACCGATCTGCGACGAACTTGCATAGTTTCGTCAAACGTCGATCGTTCCGAGTGGTAGGCAATCCTGTCGTCAATAGTGATTCATGGCCTCACAGATATAAACATCGATAACTCCGCTTCTATTCGTCGTATGCGAATCTGCGGCATAGCAATTTGTAGCTTAAAGCACGACACATCGACCCACCTTATACCGATACGCGACGAACTTGCATAGTTTCGTCAAACATCGATCGTTTCGAGTGGTAGGCATTCCGGCCGTCAATGATGATTCATGACCTCACAGATATAAACAATTATAACTCCGCTTCTATTCGTCGTATGCAAATCTGCGACATAGCAATTTGTAGCTTAAAGCACGACACATCGACCTACCTTATACCGATCTGCGAAGAACTTGCATAGTTTCGTCAAACGTCGATCGTTCCGAGTGGTAGGCAATCCTGTCGTCAATGGTGATTCATGGCCTCACAGATATAAACATCGATAACTCCGCTTCTATTCGTCGTATGCGAATCTGCGGCATAGCAATTTGTAGCTTAAAGCACGACACATCGACCCACCTTATACCGATACGCGACGAACTTGCATAGTTTCGTCAAACATCGATCGTTTCGAGTGGTAGGCATTCCGGCCGTCAATGATGATTCATGACCTCACAGATATAAACAACTATAACTCCGCTTCTATTCGTCGTATGCAAATCTGCGACATAGCAATTTGTAGCTTAAAGCACGACACATCGAGCCACCTTATACCGATCTGCGACGAACTTGCATAGTTTCGTCAAACATCGGTCGTTTCGAGTGGAAAGCAATCCAGGCGTCAATGGTGATTCATGGCCTGAAACATATAAACAACTGTAACTCCGCTTCTATTCGTCGTATGCGAATCTGCGACACAGCAACTTGTAGCTTAAAACACGGCCCAACGACCCACCTTATACCGATCTGCGACGAACTTGCATAGTTTCGTCAAACATCGATCGTTTCGAGTGGAAGGCAATCCGGCCGTCAATGGTGATTCATGGCCTGACAGATATAAACAACTATAACTCCACTTCTATTCGTCGTATGCAAATCTGCGACATAGCAATTTGTAGCTTAAAACACGACACATCGACCCACCTTATACCGATCTGCGAAGAACTTGCATAGTTTCGGCAAACATCGATCGTTCCGAGTGGTAGGCAATCCAGCCGTCAATGGTGATTCACGGCCTGACAGATATAAACAACTATAACTCCGCTTCTATTCGTCGTATGCAAATCTGCGACATAGCAATTTGTAGCTTAAAACACGGCACATCGACCCACCTTATACCGATCTGCGAAGAACATGCAGAGTTTCGGCAAACGTCGATCGTTTCGAGTGGAAGGCAATCCGGCCGTCAATGGTGATTCATGGCCTGACAGATATAAACAACTATAACTCCACTTCTATTCGTCGTATGCAAATCTGCGACATAGCAATTTGTAGCTTAAAACACGACACATCGACCCACCTTATACCGATCTGCGAAGATCTTGCATAGTTTCGGCAAACATCGATCGTTCCGAGTGGTTGGCAATCCGGCCGTCAATGGTGATTCATGGCCTGACAGATATAAACAACTATAACTCCGCTTCTATTCGTCGTACGCAAATCTGCGACATAGCAATTTGTAGCCTAAAACACGACACATCGAGCCACCTTATACCGATCTGCGAAGAACTTGCATAGTTTCGTCAAACGTCGATCGTTCCGAGTGGTAGGCAATCCGGCCGTCAATGGTGATTCATGGCCTGACAGATATAAACAACTATAACTCCGCTTCTATTCGTCGTACGCAAATCTGCGACATAGCAATTTGTAGCGTAAAACACGACACATCGAGCCACCTTATACCGATCTGCGACGAACTTGCATAGTTTCGTCAAACATCGGTCGTTTCGAGTGGAAAGCAATGCAGGCGTCAATGGTGATTCATGGCCTCACAGATATAAACATCGATAACTCCGCTTCTATTCGTCGTTAGCGAATCTGCGACATAGCAATTTGTAGGTTAAAACACGACACATCGTCCCACCTTATACCGATCTGCGAAGAACTTGCATAGTTTCGTCAAACGTCGATCGTTCCGAGTGGTAGCCAATCCGGCCGTCAATGGTGATTCACGGCCTGACAGATATAAACAACTATAACTCCGCTTCTATTCGTCGTATGCAAATCTGCGACATAGCCATTTGTAGCTTAAAGCACGACACATCGACACACCTTATACCGATCTGCGACGAACTTGCATAGTTTCGTCAAACATCGATCGTTTCGATTGGAAGGCAATCCGGTCGTCAATGGTGATTCATGGACTGACAAATATAAACAACTATAACTCCACTTCTATTCGTCGTACGCAAATCTGCGACATAGCAATTTGTAGCCTAAAACACGACACATCGAGCCACCTCACACCGATCTGCGACGAACTTGCATAGTTTCGTCAAACATCGGTCGTTTCGAGTGGAAAGCAATCCAGGCGTCAATGGTGATTCATGGCCTGACACATATAAACAACTATAACTCCGCTTCTATTCGTCGTATGCGAATCTGCGACATAGCAATTTGTAGGTTAAAACACGACACATCGTCCCACCTTATACCGATCTGCGAAAAACTTGCATAGTTTCGTCAAACGTCGATCGTTCCGAGTGGTAGGCAATCCTGTCGTCAATGGTGATTAATGGCCTCACAGATATAAACAACTATAACTCCACTTCTATTCGTCGTATGCGAATCTGCGACACAGCAACTTGTAGCTTAAAACACGGCCCAACGACCCACCTTATACCGATCTGCGACGAACTTGCATAGTTTCGGCAAACATCGATCGTTTCGAGTGGTAGGCAATCCGGCCGTCAATGGTGATTCATGGCCTGACAGATATAAACAACTATAACTCCGCTTCTATTCGTCGTACGCAAATCTGCGACATAGCAGTTTGTAGCCTAAAACACGACACATCGAGCCACCTTATACCGATCTGCGACGAACTTGCATAGTTTCGTCAAGCGTCGATCGTTCCGAGTGGTAGGCAATCCGGTCGTCAATGGTGGTTAATGGCCTCACAGATATAAACATCGATAACTCCGCTTCTATTCGTCGTATGCGAATCTGCGACACAGCAACTTGTAGCTTAAAACACGGCCCAACGACCCACCTTATACCGATCTGCGACGAACTTGCATAGTTTCGTCAAACATCGATCGTTTCGAGTGGAAGGCAATCCGGCCGTCAATGGTGATTCATGGCCTGACAGATATAAACAACTATAACTCCACTTCTATTCGTCGTATAGGAATCTCCGACATAGCAATTTGTAGCTTAAAACACGACACATCAAACCAATCTTATACCGATCTGCGAAGAACTTGCATAGTTTCGTTAACCGTCGATCGTTCCGAGTGGTAGGCAATCCTGTCGTCAATGGTGATTAATGGCCTCACAGATATAAACAACTATAACTCCACTTCTATTCGTCGTATGCGAATCTGCGACACAGCAATTTGTAGGTTAAAACACGACACATCGACCCACCTTATACCGATCTGCGACGAACTTGCATAGTTTCGTCAAACATCGATCGTTTCGAGTGGAAGGCAATCCGGCCGTCAATGGTGATTCATTGCCTGACAGATATAAACAACTATAACTCCGCTTCTATTCGTCGTATGCAAATCTGCGACATAGCAATTTGTAGCTTAAAACACGGCACATCGACCCACCTTATACCGATCTGCGAAGAACATGCAGAGTTTCGGCAAACGTCGATCGTTCCGAGTGGTAGGCAATCCGGCCGTCAATGGTGATTCATGGCCTGACAGATATAAACAACTATAACTCCGCTTCTATTCGTCGTACGCAAATCTGCGACATAGCAATTTGTGGCCTAAAACACGACACATCGAGCCACCTTATACCGATCTGCGAAGAACTTGCATAGTTTCGTCAAACGTCGATCGTTCCGAGTGGTAGGCAATCCGGCCGTCGATGGTGATTCATGGCCTCACAGATATAAACATCGATAACTCCGCTTCTAATCGTCGTATGCGAATCTGCGGCATAGCAATTTGTAGCTTAAAGCACGACACATCGACCCACCTTATACCGATCTGCGACGAACTTGCATAGTTCCGTCAAACATCGATCGTTTCGAGTGGTAGGCATTCCGGCCGTCAATGATGATTCATGACCTCACAGATATAAACAGCTATAACTCCGCTTCTATTCGTCGTATGCAAATCTGCGACATAGCAATTTGTAGCTTAAAGCACGACACATCGACCTACCTTATACCGATCTGCGACGAACTTGCATAGTTTCGTCAAACATCGATCGTTTCGAGTGGTAGGCATTCTGGCCGTCAATGATGATTCATGACCTCACAGATATAAACAACTACAACTCCGCTTCTATTCGTCGTATGCAAATCTGCGACATAGCAATTTGTATCCTAAAACACGACACATCGAGCCACCTTATACCGATCTGCGAAGAACTTGCATAGTTTCGTCAAACGTCGATCGTTCCGAGTGGTAGGCAATCCGGCCGTCGATGGTGATTCATGGCCTCACAGATATAAACATCGATAACTCCGCTTCTAATCGTCGTATGCGAATCTGCGGCATAGCAATTTGTAGCTTAAAGCACGACACATCGACCCACCTTATACCGATCTGCGACGAACTTGCATAGTTCCGTCAAACATCGATCGTTTCGAGTGGTAGGCATTCCGGCCGTCAATGATGATTCATGACCTCACAGATATAAACAACTATAACTCCGCTTCTATTCGTCGTATGCAAATCTGCGACATAGCAATTTGTAGCTTAAAGCACGACACATCGACCTACCTTATACCGATCTGCGAAGAACTTGCATAGTTTCGTCAAACGTCGATCGTTCCGAGTGGTAGGCAATCCTGTCGTCAATGGTGATTCATGGCCTCACAGATATAAACATCGATAACTCCGCTTCTATTCGTCGTATGCGAATCTGCGGCATAGCAATTTGTAGCTTAAAGCACGACACATCGACCCACCTTATACCGATACGCGACGAACTTGCATAGTTTCGCCAAACATCGATCGTTTCGATTGGAAGGCAATCCGGTCGTCAATGGTGATTCATGGACTGACAAATATAAACAACTATAACTCCGCTTCTATTCGTCGTACGCAAATCTGCGACATAGCAATTTGTAGCCTAAAACACGACACATCGAGCCACCTTACACCGATCTGCGACGAACTTGCATAGTTTCGTCAAACATCGGTCGTTTCGAGTGGAAAGCAATCCAGGCGTCAATGGTGATTCATGGCCTGACACATATAAACAACTATAACTCCGCTTCTATTCGTCGTATGCGAATCTGCGACATAGCAATTTGTAGGTTAAAACACGACACATCGTCCCACCTTATACCGATCTGCGAAGAACTTGCATAGTTTCGTCAAACGTCGATCGTTCCGAGTGGTAGGCAATCCTGTCGTCAATGGTGATTAATGGCCTCACAGATATAAACAACTATAACTCCACTTCTATTCGTCGTATGCGAATCTGCGACACAGCAACTTGTAGCTTAAAACACGGCCCAACGACCCACCTTATACCGATCTGCGACGAACTTGCATAGTTTCGTCAAACATCGATCGTTTCGAGTGGTAGGCAATCCGGCCGTCAATGGTGATTCATGGCCTGACAGATATAAACAACTATAACTCCGCTTCTATTCGTCGTACGCAAATCTGCGACATAGCAGTTTGTAGCCTAAAACACGACACATCGAGCCACCTTATACCGATCTGCGACGAACTTGCATAGTTTCGTCAAGCGTCGATCGTTCCGAGTGGTAGGCAATCCGGTCGTCAATGGTGGTTAATGGCCTCACAGATATAAACATCGATAACTCCGCTTCTATTCGTCGTATGCGAATCTGCGACATAGCAAGTTGTAGCTTAAAACACGGCCCAACGACCCACCTTATACCGATCTGCGACGAACTTGCATAGTTTCGTCAAACATCGGTCGTTTCGAGTGGAAAGCAATCCGGTCGTCAATGGTGATTCATGGCCTGACACATATAAACAACTATAACTCCGCTTCTATTCGTCGTATGCGAATCTGCGACATAGCAATTTGTAGCTTAAAACACGACACATCGACCCACCTTATACCGATCTGCGAAGAACTTGCATAGTTTCGGCAAACGTCGATCGTTCCGAGTGGTAGGCAATCCAGCCGTCAATGGTGATTCACGGCCTGACAGATATAAACAACTATAACTCCGCTTCTATTCGTCGTACGCAAATCTGCGACATAGCAATTTGTAGCCTAAAACACGACACATCGAGCCACCTTATACCGATCTGCGAAGAACTTGCATAGTTTCGTCAAACGTCGATCGTTCCGAGTGGTAGGCAATCCGGCCGTCGATGGTGATTCATGGCCCCACAGATATAAACATCGATAACTCCGCTTCTAATCGTCGTATGCGAATCTGCGGCATAGCAATTTGTAGCTTAAAGCACGACACATCGACCCACCTTATACCGATCTGCGACGAACTTGCATAGTTCCGTCAAACATCGATCGTTTCGAGTGGTAGGCATTCCGGCCGTCAATGATGTTTCATGACCTCACAGATATAAACAACTATAACTCCGCTTCTATTCGTCGTATGCAAATCTGCGACATAGCAATTTGTAGCTTAAAGCACGACACATCGACCTACCTTATACCGATCTGCGACGAACTTGCATAGTTTCGTCAAACATCGATCGTTTCGAGTGGTATGCATTCTGGCCGTCAATGATGATTCATGACCTCACAGATATAAACAACTACAACTCCGCTTCTATTCGTCGTATGCAAATCTGCGACATAGCAATTTGTATCCTAAAACACGACACATCGAGCCACCTTATACCGATCTGCGAAGAACTTGCATAGTTTCGTCAAACGTCGATCGTTCCGAGTGGTAGGCAATCCGGCCGTCGATGGTGATTCATGGCCTCACAGATATAAACATCGATAACTCCGCTTCTATTCGTCGTATGCGAATCTGCGACATAGCAATTTGTAGGTTAAAACACGACACATCGACCCACCTTATACCGATCTGCGAAGAACTTGCATAGTTTCGTCAAACGTCGATCGTTCCGAGTGGTAGGCAATCCTGTCGTCAATGGTGATTCATGGCCTCACAGATATAAACATCGATAACTCCGCTTCTATTCGTCGTATGCGAATCTGCGGCATATCAATTTGTAGCTTAAAGCACGACACATCGACCCACCTTATACCGATATGCGACGAACTTGCATAGTTTCGTCAAACATCGATCGTTTCGAGTGGTAGGCAATCCGGCCGTCAATGGTGATTCATGGCCTGACAGATATAAACAACTATAACTCCACTTCTATTCGTCGTATGCGAATCTCCGACATAGCAATTTGTAGCTTAAAACACGACACATCGACCCATCTTATACCGATCTGCGAAGAACTTGCATAGTTTCGTCAAACGTCGATCGTTCCGAGTGGTAGGCAATCCGGCCGTCGATGGTGATTCATGGCCTCACAGATATAAACATCGATAACTCCGCTTCTATTCGTCGTATGCGAATCTGCGGCATATCAATTTGTACCTTAAAGCACGACACATCGACCCACCTTATACCGATCTGCGACGAACTTGCATAGTTTCGTCAAACATCGATCGTTTCGAGTGGTAGGCATTCTGGCCGTCAATGATGATTCATGACCTCACAGATATAAACAACTACAACTCCGCTTCTATTCGTCGTATGCAAATCTGCGACATAGTAATTTGTATCCTAAAACACGACACATCGAGCCACCTTATACCGATCTGCGAAGAACTTGCATAGTTTCGTCAAACGTCGATCGTTCCGAGTGGTAGGCAATCCGGCCGTCGATGGTGATTCATGGCCTCACAGATATAAACATCGATAACTCCGCTTCTATTCGTCGTATGCGAATCTGCGACATAGCAATTTGTAGGTTAAAACACGACACATCGAGCCACCTTATACCGATCTGCGACGAACTTGCATAGTTTCGTCAAACATCGGTCGTTTCGAGTGGAAAGCAATCCGGTCGTCAATGGTGATTCATGGCCTGACACATATAAACAACTATAACTCCGCTTCTATTCGTCGTATGCGAATCTGCGACATAGCAATTTGTAGGTTAAAACACGACACATCGAGCCAACTTATACCGATCTGCGAAGAACTTGCATAGTTTCGTCAAACGTCGATCGTTCCGAGTGGTAGGCAATCCTGTCGTCAATGATGATTCATGGCCTCACAGATATAAACATCGATAACTCCGCTTCTATTCGTCGTATGCGAATCTGCGGCATAGCAATTTGTAGCTTAAAGCACGTCACATCGACCCACCTTATACCGATATGCGACGAACTTGCATAGTTTCGTCAAACATCGATCGTTTCGAGGGGAAGGCAATCCGGCCGTCAATGGTGATTCATGGCCTGACAAATATAAACAACTATAACTCCGCTTCTATTCGTCGTATGCAAATCTGCGACATAGCAATTTGTAGCTTAAAACACGACACATCGACCCACCTTATACCGATCTGCGACGAACTTGCATAGTTTCGTCAACCGTCGATCGTTCCGAGTGGTAGGCAATCCTGCCGTCAATGGTGATTCATGGCCTCACAGATATAAACAACTATAACTCCGCCTCCATTCGTCGTATGCAAATCTGCGACATAGCAATTTGTAGCTTAAAACACGACACATCGACCCACCTTATACCGATCTGCGAAGAACTTGCAGAGTTTCGGCAAACGTCGATCGTAACGAGTGGTAGGCAATCCGGCCGTCAATGGTGATTCATGGCCTGACAGATATAAACAACTATAACTCCGCTTCTATTCGTCGTACGCAGATCTGCGACATAGCAATTTGTAGCCTAAAACACGACACATCGAGCCACCTTATACAGATCTGCGACGAACTTGCATAGTTTCGTCAAACATCGGTCGTTTCGAGTGGAAAGCAATCCAGGCGTCAATGGTGATTCATGGCCTGACACATATAAACAACTATAACTCCGCTTCTATTCGTCGTATGCGAATCTGCGACATAGCAATTTGTAGGTTAAAACACGACACATCGTCCCACCTTATACCGATCTGCGAAGAACTTGCATAGTTTCGTCAAACGTCGATCGTTCCGAGTGGTAGGCAATCCGGCCGTCAATGGTGATTCACGGCCTGACAGATATAAACAACTATAACTCCGCTTCTATTCGTCGTATGCAAATCTGCGACATAGCCATTTGTAGCTTAAAGCACGACACATCGACACACCTTATACCGATCTGCGACGAACTTGCATAGTTTCGTCAAACATCGATCGTTTCGATTGGAAGGCAATCCAGCGTCAATGGTGATTCATGGACTGACAAATATAAACAACTATAACTCCGCTTCTATTCGTCGTATGCAAATCTGCGACATAGCAATTTGTAGCTTAAAACACGACACATCGACCCACCTTATACCGATCTGCGACGAACTTGCATAGTTTCGTCAAACATCGATCGTTTCGAGTGGTAGGCATTCTGGCCGTCAATGATGATTCATGACCTCACAGATATAAACAACTACAACTCCGCTTCTATTCGTCGTATGCAAATCTGCGACATAGTAATTTGTATCCTAAAACACGACACATCGAGCCACCTTATACCGATCTGCGAAGAACTTGCATAGTTTCGTCAAACGTCGATCGTTCCGAGTGGTAGGCAATCCGGCCGTCGATGGTGATTCATGGCCTCACAGATATAAACATCGATAACTCCGCTTCTATTCGTCGTATGCGAATCTGCGACATAGCAATTTGTAGGTTAAAACACGACACATCGAGCCACCTTATACCGATCTGCGACGAACTTGCATAGTTTCGTCAAACATCGGTCGTTTCGAGTGGAAAGCAATCCGGTCGTCAATGGTGATTCATGGCCTGACACATATAAACAACTATAACTCCGCTTCTATTCGTCGTATGCGAATCTGCGACATAGCAATTTGTAGGTTAAAACACGACACATCGAGCCAACTTATACCGATCTGCGAAGAACTTGCATAGTTTCGTCAAACGTCGATCGTTCCGAGTGGTAGGCAATCCTGTCGTCAATGATGATTCATGGCCTCACAGATATAAACATCGATAACTCCGCTTCTATTCGTCGTATGCGAATCTGCGGCATAGCAATTTGTAGCTTAAAGCACGTCACATCGACCCACCTTATACCGATATGCGACGAACTTGCATAGTTTCGTCAAACATCGATCGTTTCGAGGGGAAGGCAATCCGGCCGTCAATGGTGATTCATGGCCTGACACATATAAACAACTATAACTCCGCTTCTATTCGTCGTATGCAAATCTGCGACATAGCAATTTGTAGCTTAAAACACGACACATCGACCCACCTTATACCGATCTGCGACGAACTTGCATAGTTTCGTCAACCGTCGATCGTTCCGAGTGGTAGGCAATCCTGCCGTCAATGGTGATTCATGGCCTCACAGATATAAACAACTATAACTCCGCCTCCATTCGTCGTATGCAAATCTGCGACATAGCAATTTGTAGCTTAAAACACGACACATCGACCCACCTTATACCGATCTGCGAAGAACTTGCAGAGTTTCGGCAAACGTCGATCGTAACGAGTGGTAGGCAATCCGGCCGTCAATGGTGATTCATGGCCTGACAGATATAAACAACTATAACTCCGCTTCTATTCGTCGTACGCAGATCTGCGACATAGCAATTTGTAGCCTAAAACACGACACATCGAGCCACCTTATACCGATCTGCGACGAACTTGCATAGTTTCGTCAAACATCGGTCGTTTCGAGTGGAAAGCAATCCAGGCGTCAATGGTGATTCATGGCCTGACACATATAAACAACTATAACTCCGCTTCTATTCGTCGTATGCGAATCTGCGACATAGCAATTTGTAGGTTAAAACACGACACATCGTCCCACCTTATACCGATCTGCGAAGAACTTGCATAGTTTCGTCAAACGTCGATCGTTCCGAGTGGTAGGCAATCCGGCCGTCAATGGTGATTCACGGCCTGACAGATATAAACAACTATAACTCCGCTTCTATTCGTCGTATGCAAATCTGCGACATAGCCATTTGTAGCTTAAAGCACGACACATCGACACACCTTATACCGATCTGCGACGAACTTGCATAGTTTCGTCAAACATCGATCGTTTCGATTGGAAGGCAATCCAGCGTCAATGGTGATTCATGGACTGACAAATATAAACAACTATAACTCCGCTTCTATTCGTCGTATGCAAATCTGCGACATAGCAATTTGTAGCTTAAAACACGACACATCGACCCACCTTATACCGATCTGCGAAGAACTTGCATAGTTTCGTCAAACGTCGATCGTTCCGAGTGGTAGGCAATCCGGCCGTCGATGGTGATTCATGACCTCACAGATATAAACAACTACAACTCCGCTTCTATTCGTCGTATGCAAATCTGCGACATAGAAATTTGTAGCCTAAAACACGACACATCGAGCCACCTTATACCGATCTGCGACGAACTTGCATAGTTTCGTCAAACATCGGTCGTTTCGAGTGGAAAGCAATCCGGTCGTCAATGGTGATTCATGACCTTACACATATAAACAACTATAACTCCGCTTCTATTCGTCGTATGCGAATCTGCGACATAGCAATTTGTAGGTTAAAACACGACACATCGACCCACCTTATACCGATCTGCGACGAACTTGCATAGTTTCGTCAACCGTCGATCGTTCCGAGTGGTAGGCAATCCTGCCGTCAATGGTGATTCATGGCCTCACAGATATAAACAACTATAACTCTATTCGTCGTATGCAAATCTGCGACATAGCCATTTGTAGCTTAAAGCACGACACATCGACACACCTTATACCGATCTGCGACGAACTTGCATAGTTTCGTGAAACATCGATCGTTTCGATTGGAAGGCAATCCAGCGTCAATGGTGATTCATGGGCTGACAAATATAAACAACTATAACTCCGCTTCTATTCGTCGTATGCAAATCTGCGACATAGCAATTTGTAGCTTAAAACACGACACATCGACCCACCTTATACCGATCTGCGAAGAACTTGCATAGTTTCGGCAAACGTCGATCGTTCCGAGTGGTAGGCAATCCGGCCGTCAATGGTGATTCACGGCCTGACAGATATAAACAACTATAACTCCGCTTCTATTCGTCGTATGCAAATCTGCGACATAGCAATTTGTAGCTTAAAACACGGCACATCGACCCACCTTATACCGATCTGCGAAGAACTTGTAGAGTTTCGGCAAACGTCGATCGTTCCGAGTGGTAGGCAATCCGGCCGTCAATGGTGATTCATGGCCTGACAGATATAAACAACTATAACTCCGCTTCTATTCGTCGTACGCAAATCTGCGACATAGCAATTTGTAGCCTAAAACACGACACATCGAGCCACCTTATACCGATCTGTGACGAACTTGCATAGTTTCGTCAAACATCGGTCGTTTCGAGTGGAAAGCAATCCAGGCGTCAATGGTGATTCATGGCCTGACACATATAAACAACTATAACTCCGCTTCTATTCGTCGTATGCGAATCTGCGACATAGCAATATGTAGGTTAAAACACGACACATCGTCCCACCTTATACCGATCTGCGAAGAACTTGCATAGTTTCGTCAAACGTCGATCGTTCCGAGTGGTAGGCAATCCGGCCGTCGATGGTGATTCATGGCCTCACAGATATAAACAACTGCAACTCCGCTTCTATTCGTCGTATGCAAATCTGCGACATAGCCATTTGTAGCTTAAAGCACGACACATCGACCCACCTTACACCGATCTGCGACGAACTTGCATAGTTTCGTCAAACATCGATCGTTTCGAGTGGAAGGCAATCCGGCCGTCAATGGTGATTCATGGCCTGACAGATATAAACAACTATAACTCCACTTCTATTCGTCGTATGCAAATCTGCGACATAGCAATTTGTAGCTTAAAACACGACACATCGACCCACCTTATACCGATCTGCGAAGAACTTGCATAGTTTCGTCAAACGTCGACCGTTCCGAGTGGTAGGCAATCCGGCCGTCGATGGTGATTCATGGCCTCACAGATATAAATAACTATAACTCCGCTTCTATTCGTCGTATGCAAATCTGCGACATAGCAATTTGTAGCTTAAAGCACGACACATCGACCCACCTTATACCGATCTGCGAAGAACTTGCAGAGTTTCGGCAAACGTCGATCGTTCCGAGTGGTAGGCAATCCGGCCGTCAATGGTGATTCATGGCCTGACAGATATAAACAACTATAACTCCGCTTCTATTCGTCGTACGCAAATCTTAGACATAGCAATTTGTAGCATAAAACACGACACATCGAGCCACCTTACACCGATCTGCGACGAACTTGCATAGTTTCGTCAAACGTCGATCGTTCCGAGTGGTAGGCAATCCTGTCGTCAATGGTGATTAATGGCCTCACAGATATAAACAACTATAACTCCACTTCTATTCGTCGTATGCGAATCTGCGACACAGCAACTTGTAGCTTAAAACCCGGCCCAACGACCCACCTTATACCGATCTGCGACGAACTTGCATAGTTTCGTCAAACATCGATCGTTTCGAGTGGTAGGCAATCCGGCCGTCAATGGTGATTCATGGCCTGACAGATATAAACAACTATAACTCCGCTTCTATTCGTCGTACGCAAATCTGCGACATAGCAGTTTGTAGCCTAAAACACGACACATCGAGCCACCTTATACAGATCTGCGACGAACTTGCATAGTTTCGTCAAGCGTCGATCGTTCCGAGTGGTAGGCAATCCGGTCGTCAATGGTGGTTAATGGCCTCACAGATATAAACATCGATAACTCCGCTTCTATTCGTCGTATGCAAATCTGCGACATAGCAATTTGTAGCTTAAAACACGACACATCGACCCACCTTATACCGATCTGCGAAGAACTTGCATAGTTTCGGCAAACGTCGATCGTTCCGAGTGGTAGGCAATCCGGCCATCAATGGTGATTCACGGCCTGACAGATATAAACAACTATAACTCCGCTTCTATTCGTCGTATGCAAATCTGCGACATAGCAATTTGTATCCTAAAACACGACACATCGAGCCACCTTATACCGATCTGCGAAGAACTTGCATAGTTTCGTCAAACGTCGATCGTTCCGAGTGGTAGGCAATCCGGCCGTCGATGGTGATTCATGGCCTCACAGATATAAACATCGATAACTCCGCTTCTATTCGTCGTATGCGAATCTGCGACATAGCAATTTGTAGGTTAAAACACGACACATCGACCCACCTTATACCGATCTGCGAAGAACTTGCATAGTTTCGTCAAACGTCGATCGTTCCGAGTGGTAGGCAATCCTGTCGTCAATGGTGATTCATGGCCTCACAGATATAAACATCGATAACTCCGCTTCTATTCGTCGTATGCGAATCTGCGGCATAGCAATTTGTAGCTTAAAGCACGGCACATCGACCCACTTTATACCGATACGCGACGAACTTGCATAGTTTCGTCAAACATCGATCGTTTCGAGTGGTAGGCATTCCGGCCGTCAATGATGATTCATGACCTCACAGATATAAACAACTATAACTCCGCTTCTATTCGTCGTATGCAAATCTGCGACATAGCAATTTGTAGCTTAAAGCACGACACATCGAGCCACCTTATACCGATCTGCGACGAACTTGCATAGTTTCGTCAAACATCGGTCGTTTCGAGTGGAAAGCAATCCAGGCGTCAATGGTGATTCATGGCCTGAAACATATAAACAACTATAAGTCCGCTTCTATTCGTCGTATGCGAATCTGCGACACAGCAACTTGTAGCTTAAAACACGGCCCGACGACCCACCTTATACCGATCTGCGACGAACTTGCATAGTTTCGTCAAACATCGATCGTTTCGAGTGGAAGGCAATCCGGCCGTCAATGGTGATTCATGGCCTGACAGATATAAACAACTATAACTCCACTTCTATTCGTCGTATGTGAATCTCCGACATAGCAATTTGTAGCTTAAAACACGACACATCGACCCATCTTATACCGATCTGCGAAGAACTTGCATTGTTTCGTCAACCGTCGATCGTTCCGAGTGGTAGGCAATCCTGTCGTCAATGGTGATTAATGGCCTCACAGATATAAACAACTATAACTCCACTTCTATTCGTCGTATGCGAATCTGCGACACAGCAATTTGTAGGTTAAAACACGACACATCGACCCATCTTATACCGATCTGCGAAGAACTTGCATAGTTTCGTCAACCGTCGATCGTTCCGAGTGGTAGGCAATCCTGCCGTCAATTGTGATTCATGGCCTCACAGATATAAACAACTATAACTCCGCTTCTATTCGTCGTATGCAAATCTGCGACATAGCAATTTGTAGCTTAAAACACGGCACATCGACCCACCTTATACCGATCTGCGAAGAACATGCAGAGTTTCGGCAAACGTCGATCGTTCCGAGTGGTAGGCAATCCGGCCGTCAATGGTGATTCATGGCCTGACAGATATAAACAACTATAACTCCGCTTCTATTCGTCGTACGCAAATCTGCGACATAGCAATTTGTGGCCTAAAACACGACACATCGAGCCACCTTATACCGATCTGCGAAGAACTTGCATAGTTTCGTCAAACGTCGATCGTTCCGAGTGGTAGGCAATCCGGCCGTCGATGGTGATTCATGGCCTCACAGATATAAACATCGATAACTCCGCTTCTAATCGTCGTATGCGAATCTGCGGCATAGCAATTTGTAGCTTAAAGCACGACACATCGACCCACCTTATACCGATCTGCGACGAACTTGCATAGTTCCGTCAAACATCGATCGTTTCGAGTGGTAGGCATTCCGGCCGTCAATGATGATTCATGACCTCACAGATATAAACAACTATAACTCCGCTTCTATTCGTCGTATGCAAATCTGCGACATAGCAATTTGTAGCTTAAAGCACGACACATCGACCTACCTTATACCGATCTGCGATGAACTTGCATAGTTTCGTCAAACATCGATCGTTTCGAGTGGTAGGCATTCTGGCCGTCAATGATGATTCATGACCTCACAGATATAAACAACTACAACTCCGCTTCTATTCGTCGTATGCAAATCTGCGACATAGCAATTTGTATTCTAAAACACGACACATCGAGCCACCTTATACCGATCTGCGAAGAACTTGCATAGTTTCGTCAAACGTCGATCGTTCCGAGTGGTAGGCAATCCGGCCGTCGATGGTGATTCATGGCCTCACAGATATAAACATCGATAACTCCGCTTCTAATCGTCGTATGCGAATCTGCGGCATAGCAATTTGTAGCTTAAAGCACGACACATCGACCCACCTTATACCGATCTGCGACGGACTTGCATAGTTCCGTCAAACATCGATCGTTTCGAGTGGTAGGCATTCCGGCCGTCAATGATGATTCATGACCTCACAGATATAAACAACTATAACTCCGCTTCTATTCGTCGTATGCAAATCTGCGACATAGCAATTTGTAGCTTAAAGCACGACACATCGACCTACCTTATACCGATCTGCGAAGAACTTGCATAGTTTCGTCAAACGTCGATCGTTCCGAGTGGTAGGCAATCCTGTCGTCAATGGTGATTCATGGCCTCACAGATATAAACATCGATAACTCCGCTTCTATTCGTCGTATGCGAATCTGCGGCATAGCAATTTGTAGCTTAAAGCACGACACATCGACCCACCTTATACCGATACGCGACGAACTTGCATAGTTTCGTCAAACATCGATGGTTTCGAGTGGTAGGCATTCCGGCCGTCAATGATGATTCATGACCTCACAGATATAAACAACTATGACTCCGCTTCTATTCGTCGTATGCAAATCTGCGACATAGCAATTTGTAGCTTAAAGCACGACACATCGAGCCACCTTATACCGATCTGCGACGAACTTGCATAGTTTCGTCAAACATCGGTCGTTTCGAGTGGAAAGCAATCCAGGCGTCAATGGTGATTCATGGCCTGAAACATATAAACAACTATAACTCCGCTTCTATTCGTCGTATGCGAATCTGCGACACAGCAACTTGTAGCTTAAAACACGGCCCAACGACCCACCTTATACCGATCTGCGACGAACTTGCATAGTTTCGTCAAACATCGATCGTTTCGAGTGGAAGGCAATCCGGCCGTCAATGGTGATTCATGGCCTGACAGATATAAACAACTATAACTCCACTTCTATTCGTCGTATGCGAATCTCCGACATAGCAATTTGTAGCTTAAAACACGACACATCGACCCATCTTATACCGATCTGCGAAGAACTTGCATAGTTTCGTCAACCGTCGATCGTTCCGAGTGGTAGGCAATCCTGTCGTCAATGGTGATTAATGGCCTCACAGATATAAACAACTATACCTCCACTTCTATTCGTCGTATGCGAATCTGCGACACAGCAATTTGTAGGTTAAAACACGACACATCGACCCACCTTATACCGATCTGCGACGAACTTGCATAGTTTCGTCAAACATCGATCGTTTCGACTGGAAGGCAATCCGGCCGTCAATGGTGATTCATGGCCTGACAGATATAAACAGCTATAATTCCACTTCTATTCGTCGTATGCGAATCTGCGACATAGCAATTTGTAGCTTAAAACACGACACATCGACCCATCTTATACCGATCTGCGAAGAACTTGCATAGTTTCGTCAACCGTCGATCGTTCCGAGTGGTAGGCAATCCTGCCGTCAATTGTGATTCATGGCCTCACAGATATAAACAACTATAACTCCGCTTCTATTCGTCGTATGCAAATCTGCGACATAGCAATTTGTAGCTTAAAACACGGCACATCGACCCACCTTATACCGATCTGCGAAGAACTTGCATAGTTTCGTCAAACGTCGATCGTTCCGAGTGGTAGGCAATCCGGCCGTCGATGGTGATTCATGGCCTCACAGATATAAACATCGATAACTCCGCTTCTAATCGTCGTATGCGAATCTGCGGCATAGCAATTTGTAGCTTAAAGCACGACACATCGACCCACCTTATACCGATCTGCGACGAACTTGCATAGTTCCGTCAAACATCGATCGTTTCGAGTGGTAGGCATTCCGGCCGTCAATGATGATTCATGACCTCACAGATATAAACAACTATAACTCCGCTTCTATTCGTCGTATGCAAATCTGCGACATAGCAATTTGTAGCTTAAAGCACGACACATCGACCTACCTTATACCGATCTGCGACGAACTTGCATAGTTTCGTCAAACATCGATCGTTTCGAGTGGTAGGCATTCTGGCCGTCAATGATGATTCATGACCTCACAGATATAAACAACTACAACTCCGCTTCTATTCGTCGTATGCAAATCTGCGACATAGCAATTTGTATCCTAAAACACGACACATCGAGCCACCTTATACCGATCTGCGAAGAACTTGCATAGTTTCGTCAAACGTCGATCGTTCCGAGTGTTAGGCAATCCGGCCGTCGATGGTGATTCATGGCCTCACAGATATAAACATCGATAACTCCGCTTCTATTCGTCGTATGCGAATCTGCGACATAGCAATTTGTAGCTTAAAACACGACACATCGACCCACCTTATACCGATCTGCGAAGAACTTGCAGAGTTTCGGCAATCGTCGATCGTTCCGAGCGGTAGGCAATCCGGCCGTCAATGGTGATTCATGGCCTGACAGATATAAACAACTATAACTCCGCTTCTATTCGTCGTACGCAAATCTGCGACATAGCAATTTGTAGCCTAAAACACGACACATCGAGCCACCTTATACCGATCTGCGAAGAACTTGCATAGTTTCGTCAAACGTCGATCGTTCCGAGTGGTAGGCAATCCGGCCGTCGATGGTGATTCATGGCCTCACAGATATAAACATCGATAACTCCGCTTCTAATCGTCGTATGCGAATCTGCGGCATAGCAATTTGTAGCTTAAAGCACGACACATCGACCCACCTTATACCGATCTGCGACGAACTTGCATAGTTCCGTCAAACATCGATCGTTTCGAGTGGTAGGCATTCCGGCCGTCAATGATGATTCATGACCTCACAGATATAAACAACTATAACTCCGCTTCTATTCGTCGTATGCAAATCTGCGACATAGCAATTTGTAGCTTAAAGCACGACACATCGACCTACCTTATACCGATCTGCGACGAACTTGCATAGTTTCGTCAAACATCGATCGTTTCGAGTGGAAGGCAATCCGGCCGTCAATGGTGATTCATGGCCTGACAGATATAAACAACTATAACTCCACTTCTATTCGTCGTATGCGAATCTCCGACATAGCAATTTGTAGCTTAAAACACGACACATCGACCCATCTTATACCGATCTGCGAAGAACTTGCATAGTTTCGTCAACCGTCGATCGTTCCGAGTGGTAGGCAATCCTGTCGTCAATGGTGATTAATGGCCTCACAGATATAAACAACTATAACTCCACTTCTATTCGTCGTATGCGAATCTGCGACACAGCAATTTGTAGGTTAAAACACGACACATCGACCCACCTTATACCGATCTGCGACGAACTTGCATAGTTTCGTCAAACATCGATCGTTTCGAGTGGAAGGCAATCCGGCCGTCAATGGTGATTCATGGCCTGACAGATATAAACAACTATAATTCCACTTCTATTCGTCGTATGCGAATCTGCGACATAGCAATTTGTAGCTTAAAACACGACACATCGACCCATCTTATACCGATCTGCGAAGAACTTGCATAGTTTCGTCAACCGTCGATCGTTCCGAGTGGTAGGCAATCCTGCCGTCAATTGTGATTCATGGCCTCACAGATATAAACAACTATAACTCCGCTTCTATTCGTCGTATGCAAATCTGCGACATAGCAATTTGTAGCTTAAAACACGGCACATCGACCCACCTTATACCGATCTGCGAAGAACATGCAGAGTTTCGGCAAACGTCGATCGTTCCGAGTGGTAGGCAATCCGGCCGTCAATGGTGATTCATGGCCTGACAGATATAAACAACTATAACTCCGCTTCTATTCGTCGTACGCAAATCTGCGACATAGCAATTTGTGGCCTAAAACACGACACATCGAGCCACCTTATACCGATCTGCGAAGAACTTGCATAGTTTCGTCAAACGTCGATCGTTCCGAGTGGTAGGCAATCCGGCCGTCGATGGTGATTCATGGCCTCACAGATATAAACATCGATAACTCCGCTTCTAATCGTCGTATGCGAATCTGCGGCATAGCAATTTGTAGCTTAAAGCACGACACATCGACCCACCTTATACCGATCTGCGACGAACTTGCATAGTTCCGTCAAACATCGATCGTTTCGAGTGGTAGGCATTCCGGCCGTCAATGATGATTCATGACCTCACAGATATAAACAACTATAACTCCGCTTCTATTCGTCGTACGCAAATCTGCGACATAGCAATTTGTGGCCTAAAACACGACACATCGAGCCACCTTATACCGATCTGCGAAGAACTTGCATAGTTTCGTCAAACGTCGATCGTTCCGAGTGGTAGGCAATCCGGCCGTCGATGGTGATTCATGGCCTCACAGATATAAACATCGATAACTCCGCTTCTAATCGTCGTATGCGAATCTGCGGCATAGCAATTTGTAGCTTAAAGCACGACACATCGACCCACCTTATACCGATCTGCGACGAACTTGCATAGTTTCGTCAAACATCGATCGTTTCGAGTGGTAGGCATTCCGGCCGTCAATGATGATTCATGACCTCACAGATATAAACAACTATAACTCCGCTTCTATTCGTCGTATGCAAATCTGCGACATAGCAATTTGTAGCTTAAAGCACGACACATCGACCTACCTTATACCGATCTGCGACGAACTTGCATAGTTTCGTCAAACATCGATCGTTTCGAGTGGTAGGCATTCTGGCCGTCAATGATGATTCATGACCTCACAGATATAAACAACTACAACTCCGCTTCTATTCGTCGTATGCAAATCTGCGACATAGCAATTTGTATCCTAAAACACGACACATCGAGCCACCTTATACCGATCTGCGAAGAACTTGCATAGTTTCGTCAAACGTCGATCGTTCCGAGTGGTAGGCAATCCGGCCGTCGATGGTGATTCATGGCCTCACAGATATAAACATCGATAACTCCGCTTCTAATCGTCGTATGCGAATCTGCGGCATAGCAATTTGTAGCTTAAAGCACGACACATCGACCCACCTTATACCGATCTGCGACGAACTTGCATAGTTCCGTCAAACATCGATCGTTTCGAGTGGTAGGCATTCCGGCCGTCAATGATGATTCATGACCTCACAGATATAAACAACTATAACTCCGCTTCTATTCGTCGTATGCAAATCTGCGACATAGCAATTTGTAGCTTAAAGCACGACACATCGACCTACCTTATACCGATCTGCGAAGAACTTGCATAGTTTCGTCAAACGTCGATCGTTCCGAGTGGTAGGCAATCCTGTCGTCAATGGTGATTCATGGCCTCACAGATATAAACATCGATAACTCCGCTTCTATTCGTCGTATGCGAATCTGCGGCATAGCAATTTGTAGCTTAAAGCACGACACATCGACCCACCTTACACCGATACGCGACGAACTTGCATAGTTTCGTCAAACATCGATCGTTTCGAGTGGTAGGCATTCCGGCCGTCAATGATGATTCATGACCTCACAGATATAAACAACTATAACTCCGCTTCTATTCGTCGTATGCAAATCTGCGACATAGCAATTTGTAGCTTAAAGCACGACACATCGAGCCACCTTATACCGATCTGCGACGAACTTGCATAGTTTCGTCAAACATCGGTCGTTTCGAGTGGAAAGCAATCCAGGCGTCAATGGTGATTCATGGCCTGAAACATATAAACAACTATAACTCCGCTTCTATTCGTCGTATGCAAATCTGCGACATAGCAATTTGTAGCTTAAAGCACGACACATCGACCTACCTTATACCGATCTGCGACGAACTTGCATAGTTTCGTCAAACATCGATCGTTTCGAGTGGTAGGCATTCTGGCCGTCAATGATGATTCATGACCTCACAGATATAAACAACTACAACTCCGCTTCTATTCGTCGTATGCAAATCTGCGACATAGCAATTTGTATCCTAAAACACGACACATCGAGCCACCTTATACCGATCTGCGAAGAACTTGCATAGTTTCGTCAAACGTCGATCGTTCCGAGTGGTAGGCAATCCGGCCGTCGATGGTGATTCATGGCCTCACAGATATAAACATCGATAACTCCGCTTCTAATCGTCGTATGCGAATCTGCGGCATAGCAATTTGTAGCTTAAAGCACGACACATCGACCCACCTTATACCGATCTGCGACGAACTTGCATAGTTCCGTCAAACATCGATCGTTTCGAGTGGTAGGCATTCCGGCCGTCAATGATGATTCATGACCTCACAGATATAAACAACTATAACTCCGCTTCTATTCGTCGTATGCAAATCTGCGACATAGCAATTTGTAGCTTAAAGCACGACACATCGACCTACCTTATACCGATCTGCGAAGAACTTGCATAGTTTCGTCAAACGTCGATCGTTCCGAGTGGTAGGCAATCCTGTCGTCAATGGTGATTCATGGCCTCACAGATATAAACATCGATAACTCCGCTTCTATTCGTCGTATGCGAATCTGCGGCATAGCAATTTGTAGCTTAAAGCACGACACATCGACCCACCTTACACCGATACGCGACGAACTTGCATAGTTTCGTCAAACATCGATCGTTTCGAGTGGTAGGCATTCCGGCCGTCAATGATGATTCATGACCTCACAGATATAAACAACTATAACTCCGCTTCTATTCGTCGTATGCAAATCTGCGACATAGCAATTTGTAGCTTAAAGCACGACACATCGAGCCACCTTATACCGATCTGCGACGAACTTGCATAGTTTCGTCAAACATCGGTCGTTTCGAGTGGAAAGCAATCCAGGCGTCAATGGTGATTCATGGCCTGAAACATATAAACAACTATAACTCCGCTTCTATTCGTCGTATGCGAATCTGCGACACAGCAACTTGTAGCTTAAAACACGGCCCAACGACCCACCTTATACCGATCTGCGACGAACTTGCATAGTTTCGTCAAACATCGATCGTTTCGAGTGGAAGGCAATCCGGCCGTCAATGGTGATTCATGGCCTGACAGATATAAACAACTATAACTCCACTTCTATTCGTCGTATGCGAATCTCCGACATAGCAATTTGTAGCTTAAAACACGACACATCGACCCATCTTATACCTATCTGCGAAGAACTTGCATAGTTTCGTCAACCGTCGATCGTTCCGAGTGGTAGGCAATCCTGTCGTCAATGGTGATTAATGGCCTCACAGATATAAACAACTATACCTCCACTTCTATTCGTCGTATGCGAATCTGCGACACAGCAATTTGTAGGTTAAAACACGACACATTGACCCACCTTATACCGATCTGCGACGAACTTGCATAGTTTCGTCAAACATCGATCGTTTCGAGTGGAAGGCAATCCGGCCGTCAATGGTGATTCATGGCCTGACAGATATAAACAACTATAATTCCACTTCTATTCGTCGTATGCGAATCTGCGACATAGCAATTTGTAGCTTAAAACACGACACATCGACCCATCTTATACCGATCTGCGAAGAACTTGCATAGTTTCGTCAACCGTCGATCGTTCCGAGTGGTAGGCAATCCTGCCGTCAATTGTGATTCATGGCCTCACAGATATAAACAACTATAACTCCGCTTCTATTCGTCGTATGCAAATCTGCGACATAGCAATTTGTAGCTTAAAACACGGCACATCGACCCACCTTATACCGATCTGCGAAGAACATGCAGAGTTTCGGCAAACGTCGATCGTTCCGAGTGGTAGGCAATCCGGCCGTCAATGGTGATTCATGGCCTGACAGATATAAACAACTATAACTCCGCTTCTATTCGTCGTATGCAAATCTGCGACATAGCAATTTGTAGCTTAAAGCACGACACATCGACCTACCTTATACCGATCTGCGAAGAACTTGCATAGTTTCGTCAAACGTCGATCGTTCCGAGTGGTAGGCAATCCTGTCGTCAATGGTGATTCATGGCCTCACAGATATAAACATCGATAACTCCGCTTCTATTCGTCGTATGCGAATCTGCGGCATAGCAATTTGTAGCTTAAAGCACGACACATCGACCGACCTTATACCGATACGCGACGAACTTGCATAGTTTCGTCAAACATCGATGGTTTCGAGTGGTAGGCATTCCGGCCGTCAATGATGATTCATGACCTCACAGATATAAACAACTATGACTCCGCTTCTATTCGTCGTATGCAAATCTGCGACATAGCAATTTGTAGCTTAAAGCACGACACATCGAGCCACCTTATACCGATCTGCGACGAACTTGCATAGTTTCGTCAACCGTCGATCGTTCCGAGTGGTAGGCAATCCGGCCGTCGATGGTGATTCATGGCCTGACAGATATAAACAACTATAACTCCACTTCTATTCGTCGTATGCGAATCTGCGACATAGCAATTTGTAGCTTAAAACACGACACATCGACCCACCTTATACCGATCTGCGAAGAACTTGCATAGTTCCGTCAAACATCGATCGTTTCGAGTGGTAGGCATTCCGGCTGTCAATGATGATTCATGACCTCACAGATATAAACAACTATAACTCCGCTTCTATTCGTCGAATGCAAATCTGCGACATAGCAATTTGTAGCTTAAAGCACGACACATCGACCTACCTTATACCGATCTGCGACGAACTTGCATAGTTTCGTCAAACATCGATCGTTTCGAGTGGTAGGCATTCTGGCCGTCAATGATGATTCATGACCTCACAGATATAAACAACTACAACTCCGCTTCTATTCGTCGTATGCAAATCTGCGACATAGCAATTTGTATCCTAAAACACGACACATCGAGCCACCTTATACCGATCTGCGACGAACTTGCATAGTTTCGTCAAACATCGGTCGTTTCGAGTGGAAAGCAATCCAGGCGTCAATGGTGATTCATGGCCTGAAACATATAAACAACTATAACTCCGCTTCTATTCGTCGTATGCGAATCTGCGACACAGCAACTTGTAGCTTAAAACACGGCCCAACGACCCACCTTATACCGATCTGCGACGAACTTGCATAGTTTCGTCAAACATCGATCGTTTCGAGTGGAAGGCAATCCGGCCGTTAATGGTGATTCATGGCCTGACAGATATAAACAACTATAACTCCACTTCTATTCGTCGTATGCGAATCTCCGACATAGCAATTTGTAGCTTAAAACACGACACATCGACCCATCTTATACCGATCTGCGAAGAACTTGCATAGTTTCGTTAACCGTCGATCGTTCCGAGTGGTAGGCAATCCTGTCGTCAATGGTGATTAATGGCCTCACAGATATAAACAACTATAACTCCACTTCTATTCGTCGTATGCGAATCTGCGACACAGCAATTTGTAGGTTAAAACACGACACATCGACCCACCTTATACCGATCTGCGAAGAACTTGCAGAGTATCGGCAAACGTCGATCGTTCCGAGTGGTAGGCAATCCGGCCGTCAATGGTGATTCATGGCCTGACAGATATAAACAACTATAACTCCGCTTCTATTCGTCGTACGCTAATCTGCGACATAGCAATTTGTAGCCTAAAACACGACACATCGAGCCACCTTATACCGATCTGCGACCAACTTGCATAGTTTCGTCAAACATCGGTCGTTTCGAGTGGAAAGCAATCCAGGCGTCAATGGTGATTCATGGCCTGACACATATAAACAACTATAACTCCGCTTCTATTCGTCGTATGCGAATCTGCGACATAGCAATTTGTAGGTTAAAACACGACACATCGTCCCACCTTATACCGATCTGCGAAGAACTTGCATAGTTTCGTCAAACGTCGATCGTTCCGAGTGGTAGGCAATCCGGCCGTCAATGGTGATTCACGGCCTGACAGATATAAACAACTATAACTCCGCTTCTGTTCGTCGTACGCAAATCTGCGACATAGCAATTTGTAGCCTAAAACACGACACATCGAGCCACCTTATACCGATCTGCGAAGAACTTGCATAGTTTCGTCAAACATCGATCGTTCCGAGTGGTAGGCAATCCGGCCGTCAATGGTGATTCACGGCCTGACAGATATAAACAACTATAACTCCGCTTCTATTCGTCGTATGCAAATCTGCGACAAAGCCATTTGTAGCTTAAAGCACGACACATCGACACACCTTATACCGATCTGCGACGAACTTGCATAGTTTCGTCAAACATCGATCGTTTCGATTGGAAGGCAATCCGGTCGTCAATGGTGATTCATGGACTGACAAATATAAACAACTATAACTCCGCTTCTATTCGTCGTATGCAAATCTGCGGCATAGCAATTTGTAGCTTAAAACACGACACATCGACCCACCTTATACCGATCTGCGAAGAACTTGCATAGTTTCGTCAAACGTCGATCGTTCCGAGTGGTAGGCAATCCGGCCGTCGATGGTGGTTCATGGCCTCACAGATATAAATAACTATAACTCCGCTTCTATTCGTCGTATGCAAATCTGCGACATAGCAATTTGTAGCTTAAAGCACGACACATCGACCCAGCTTATACCGATCTGCGAAGAACTTGCATAGTTTCGGCAAACGTCGATCGTTCCGAGTGGTAGGCAATCCGGCCGTCAATGGTGATTCACGGCCTGACAGATATAAACAACTATAACTCCGCTTCTATTCGTCGTACGCAAATCTTAGACATAGCAATTTGTAGCCTAAAACACGACACATCGAGCCACCTTACACCGATCTGCGACGAACTTGCATAGTTTCGTCAAACGTCGATCGTTCCGAGTGGTAGGCAATCCTGTCGTCAATGGTGATTAATGGCCTCACAGATATAAACAACTATAACTCCACTTCTATTCGTCGTATGCGAATCTGCGACACAGCAACTTGTAGCTTAAAACACGGCCCAACGACCCACCTTATACCGATCTGCGACGAACTTGCATAGTTTCGTCAAACATCGATCGTTTCGAGTGGTAGGCAATCCGGCCGTCAATGGTGATTCATGGCCTGACAGATATAAACAACTATAACTCCGCTTCTATTCGTCGTACGCAAATCTGCGACATAGCAGTTTGTAGCCTAAAACACGACACATCGAGCCACCTTATACAGATCTGCGACGAACTTGCATAGTTTCGTCAAGCGTCGATTGTTCCGAGTGGTAGGCAATCCGGTCGTCAATGGTGGTTAATGGCCTCACAGATATAAACATCGATAACTCCGCTTCTATTCGTCGCAAGCAAATCTGCGACATAGCAATTTGTAGCTTAAAACACGACACATCGACCCACCTTATACCGATCTGCGAAGAACTTGCATAGTTTCGGCAAACGTCGATCGTTCCGAGTGGTAGGCAATCCGGCCGTCAATGGTGATTCACGGCCTGACAGATATAAACAACTATAACTCCGCTTCTATTCGTCGTATGCAAATCTGCGACATAGCAATTTGTAGCTTAAAACACGGCACATCGACCCACCTTATACCGATCTGCGAAGAACTTGCAGAGTTTCGGCAAACGTCGATCGTTCCGAGTAGTAGGCAATCCGGCCGTCAATGATGATTCATGACCTCACAGATATAAACAACTATAACTCCGCTTCTATTCGTCGTATGCAAATCTGCGACATAGCAATTTGTAGCTTAAAGCACGACACATCGACCTACCTTATACCGATCTGCGACGAACTTGCATAGTTTCGTCAAACATCGATCGTTTCGAGTGGAAGGCAATCCGGCCGTCAATGGTGATTCATGGCCTGACAGATATAAACAACTATAACTCCACTTCTATTCGTCGTATGCGAATCTCCGACATAGCAATTTGTAGCTTAAAACACGACACATCGACCCATCTTATACCGATCTGCGAAGAACTTGCATAGTTTCGTCAACCGTCGATCGTTCCGAGTGGTAGGCAATCCTGTCGTCAATGGTGATTAATGGCCTCACAGATATAAACAACTATAACTCCACTTCTATTCGTCGTATGCGAATCTGCGACACAGCAATTTGTAGGTTAAAACACGACACATCGACCCACCTTATACCGATCTGCGACGAACTTGCATAGTTTCGTCAAACATCGATCGTTTCGAGTGGAAGGCAATCCGGCCGTCAATGGTGATTCATGGCCTGACAGATATAAACAACTATAATTCCACTTCTATTCGTCGTATGCGAATCTGCGACATAGCAATTTGTAGCTTAAAACACGACACATCGACCCATCTTATACCGATCTGCGAAGAACTTGCATAGTTTCGTCAACCGTCGATCGTTCCGAGTGGTAGGCAATCCTGCCGTCAATTGTGATTCATGGCCTCACAGATATAAACAACTATAACTCCGCTTCTATTCGTCGTATGCAAATCTGCGACATAGCAATTTGTAGCTTAAAACACGGCACATCGACCCACCTTATACCGATCTGCGAAGAACATGCAGAGTTTCGGCAAACGTCGATCGTTCCGAGTGGTAGGCAATCCGGCCGTCAATGGTGATTCATGGCCTGACAGATATAAACAACTATAACTCCGCTTCTATTCGTCGTACGCAAATCTGCGACATAGCAATTTGTGGCCTAAAACACGACACATCGAGCCACCTTATACCGATCTGCGAAGAACTTGCATAGTTTCGTCAAACGTCGATCGTTCCGAGTGGTAGGCAATCCGGCCGTCGATGGTGATTCATGGCCTCACAGATATAAACATCGATAACTCCGCTTCTAATCGTCGTATGCGAATCTGCGGCATAGCAATTTGTAGCTTAAAGCACGACACATCGACCCACCTTATACCGATCTGCGACGAACTTGCATAGTTCCGTCAAACATCGATCGTTTCGAGTGGTAGGCATTCCGGCCGTCAATGATGATTCATGACCTCACAGATATAAACAACTATAACTCCGCTTCTATTCGTCGTACGCAAATCTGCGACATAGCAATTTGTGGCCTAAAACACGACACATCGAGCCACCTTATACCGATCTGCGAAGAACTTGCATAGTTTCGTCAAACGTCGATCGTTCCGAGTGGTAGGCAATCCGGCCGTCGATGGTGATTCATGGCCTCACAGATATAAACATCGATAACTCCGCTTCTAATCGTCGTATGCGAATCTGCGGCATAGCAATTTGTAGCTTAAAGCACGACACATCGACCCACCTTATACCGATCTGCGACGAACTTGCATAGTTCCGTCAAACATCGATCGTTTCGAGTGGTAGGCATTCCGGCCGTCAATGATGATTCATGACCTCACAGATATAAACAACTATAACTCCGCTTCTATTCGTCGTATGCAAATCTGCGACATAGCAATTTGTAGCTTAAAGCACGACACATCGACCTACCTTATACCGATCTGCGACGAACTTGCATAGTTTCGTCAAACATCGATCGTTTCGAGTGGTAGGCATTCTGGCCGTCAATGATGATTCATGACCTCACAGATATAAACAACTACAACTCCGCTTCTATTCGTCGTATGCAAATCTGCGACATAGCAATTTGTATCCTAAAACACGACACATCGAGCCACCTTATACCGATCTGCGAAGAACTTGCATAGTTTCGTCAAACGTCGATCGTTCCGAGTGGTAGGCAATCCGGCCGTCGATGGTGATTCATGGCCTCACAGATATAAACATCGATAACTCCGCTTCTAATCGTCGTATGCGAATCTGCGGCATAGCAATTTGTAGCTTAAAGCACGACACATCGACCCACCTTATACCGATCTGCGACGAACTTGCATAGTTCCGTCAAACATCGATCGTTTCGAGTGGTAGGCATTCCGGCCGTCAATGATGATTCATGACCTCACAGATATAAACAACTATAACTCCGCTTCTATTCGTCGTATGCAAATCTGCGACATAGCAATTTGTAGCTTAAAGCACGACACATCGACCTACCTTATACCGATCTGCGAAGAACTTGCATAGTTTCGTCAAACGTCGATCGTTCCGAGTGGTAGGCAATCCTGTCGTCAATGGTGATTCATGGCCTCACAGATATAAACATCGATAACTCCGCTTCTATTCGTCGTATGCGAATCTGCGGCATAGCAATTTGTAGCTTAAAGCACGACACATCGACCCACCTTACACCGATACGCGACGAACTTGCATAGTTTCGTCAAACATCGATCGTTTCGAGTGGTAGGCATTCCGGCCGTCAATGATGATTCATGACCTCACAGATATAAACAACTATAACTCCGCTTCTATTCGTCGTATGCAAATCTGCGACATAGCAATTTGTAGCTTAAAGCACGACACATCGAGCCACCTTATACCGATCTGCGACGAACTTGCATAGTTTCGTCAAACATCGGTCGTTTCGAGTGGAAAGCAATCCAGGCGTCAATGGTGATTCATGGCCTGAAACATATAAACAACTATAACTCCGCTTCTATTCGTCGTATGCGAATCTGCGACACAGCAACTTGTAGCTTAAAACACGGCCCAACGACCCACCTTATACCGATCTGCGACGAACTTGCATAGTTTCGTCAAACATCGATCGTTTCGAGTGGAAGGCAATCCGGCCGTCAATGGTGATTCATGGCCTGACAGATATAAACAACTATAACTCCACTTCTATTCGTCGTATGCGAATCTCCGACATAGCAATTTGTAGCTTAAAACACGACACATCGACCCATCTTATACCTATCTGCGAAGAACTTGCATAGTTTCGTCAACCGTCGATCGTTCCGAGTGGTAGGCAATCCTGTCGTCAATGGTGATTAATGGCCTCACAGATATAAACAACTATACCTCCACTTCTATTCGTCGTATGCGAATCTGCGACACAGCAATTTGTAGGTTAAAACACGACACATTGACCCACCTTATACCGATCTGCGACGAACTTGCATAGTTTCGTCAAACATCGATCGTTTCGAGTGGAAGGCAATCCGGCCGTCAATGGTGATTCATGGCCTGACAGATATAAACAACTATAATTCCACTTCTATTCGTCGTATGCGAATCTGCGACATAGCAATTTGTAGCTTAAAACACGACACATCGACCCATCTTATACCGATCTGCGAAGAACTTGCATAGTTTCGTCAACCGTCGATCGTTCCGAGTGGTAGGCAATCCTGCCGTCAATTGTGATTCATGGCCTCACAGATATAAACAACTATAACTCCGCTTCTATTCGTCGTATGCAAATCTGCGACATAGCAATTTGTAGCTTAAAACACGGCACATCGACCCACCTTATACCGATCTGCGAAGAACATGCAGAGTTTCGGCAAACGTCGATCGTTCCGAGTGGTAGGCAATCCGGCCGTCAATGGTGATTCATGGCCTGACAGATATAAACAACTATAACTCCGCTTCTATTCGTCGTATGCAAATCTGCGACATAGCAATTTGTAGCTTAAAGCACGACACATCGACCTACCTTATACCGATCTGCGAAGAACTTGCATAGTTTCGTCAAACGTCGATCGTTCCGAGTGGTAGGCAATCCTGTCGTCAATGGTGATTCATGGCCTCACAGATATAAACATCGATAACTCCGCTTCTATTCGTCGTATGCGAATCTGCGGCATAGCAATTTGTAGCTTAAAGCACGACACATCGACCGACCTTATACCGATACGCGACGAACTTGCATAGTTTCGTCAAACATCGATGGTTTCGAGTGGTAGGCATTCCGGCCGTCAATGATGATTCATGACCTCACAGATATAAACAACTATAACTCCGCTTCTATTCGTCGTATGCAAATCTGCGACATAGCAATTTGTAGCTTAAAGCACGACACATCGAGCCATCTTATACCGATCTGCGAAGAACTTGCATAGTTTCGTCAACCGTCGATCGTTCCGAGTGGTAGGCAATCCGGCCGTCGATGGTGATTCATGGCCTGACAGATATAAACAACTATAACTCCACTTCTATTCGTCGTATGCGAATCTGCGACATAGCAATTTGTAGGTTAAAACACGACACATCGACCCACCTTATACCGATCTGCGAAGAACTTGCATAGTTCCGTCAAACATCGATCGTTTCGAGTGGTAGGCATTCCGGCTGTCAATGATGATTCATGACCTCACAGATATAAACAACTATAACTCCGCTTCTATTCGTCGAATGCAAATCTGCGACATAGCAATTTGTAGCTTAAAGCACGACACATCGACCTACCTTATACCGATCTGCGACGAACTTGCATAGTTTCGTCAAACATCGATCGTTTCGAGTGGTAGGCATTCTGGCCGTCAATGATGATTCATGACCTCACAGATATAAACAACTACAACTCCGCTTCTATTCGTCGTATGCAAATCTGCGACATAGCAATTTGTATCCTAAAACACGACACATCGAGCCACCTTATACCGATCTGCGACGAACTTGCATAGTTTCGTCAAACATCGGTCGTTTCGAGTGGAAAGCAATCCAGGCGTCAATGGTGATTCATGGCCTGAAACATATAAACAACTATAACTCCGCTTCTATTCGTCGTATGCGAATCTGCGACACAGCAACTTGTAGCTTAAAACACGGCCCAACGACCCACCTTATACCGATCTGCGACGAACTTGCATAGTTTCGTCAAACATCGATCGTTTCGAGTGGAAGGCAATCCGGCCGTTAATGGTGATTCATGGCCTGACAGATATAAACAACTATAACTCCACTTCTATTCGTCGTATGCGAATCTCCGACATAGCAATTTGTAGCTTAAAACACGACACATCGACCCATCTTATACCGATCTGCGAAGAACTTGCATAGTTTCGTTAACCGTCGATCGTTCCGAGTGGTAGGCAATCCTGTCGTCAATGGTGATTAATGGCCTCACAGATATAAACAACTATAACTCCACTTCTATTCGTCGTATGCGAATCTGCGACACAGCAATTTGTAGGTTAAAACACGACACATCGACCCACCTTATACCGATCTGCGAAGAACTTGCAGAGTTTCAGCAAACGTCGATCGTTCCGAGTGGTAGGCAATCCGGCCGTCAATGGTGATTCATGGCCTGACAGATATAAACAACTATAACTCCGCTTCTATTCGTCGTACGCTAATCTGCGACATAGCAATTTGTAGCCTAAAACACGACACATCGAGCCACCTTATACCGATCTGCGACCAACTTGCATAGTTTCGTCAAACATCGGTCGTTTCGAGTGGAAAGCAATCCAGGCGTCAATGGTGATTCATGGCCTGACACATATAAACAACTATAACTCCGCTTCTATTCGTCGTATGCGAATCTGCGACATAGCAATTTGTAGGTTAAAACACGACACATCGTCCCACCTTATACCGATCTGCGAAGAACTTGCATAGTTTCGTCAAACGTCGATCGTTCCGAGTGGTAGGCAATCCGGCCGTCAATGGTGATTCACGGCCTGACAGATATAAACAACTATAACTCCGCTTCTGTTCGTCGTACGCAAATCTGCGACATAGCAATTTGTAGCCTAAAACACGACACATCGAGCCACCTTATACCGATCTGCGAAGAACTTGCATAGTTTCGTCAAACATCGATCGTTCCGAGTGGTAGGCAATCCGGCCGTCAATGGTGATTCACGGCCTGACAGATATAAACAACTATAACTCCGCTTCTATTCGTCGTATGCAAATCTGCGACAAAGCCATTTGTAGCTTAAAGCACGACACATCGACACACCTTATACCGATCTGCGACGAACTTGCATAGTTTCGTCAAACATCGATCGTTTCGATTGGAAGGCAATCCGGTCGTCAATGGTGATTCATGGACTGACAAATATAAACAACTATAACTCCGCTTCTATTCGTCGTATGCAAATCTGCGGCATAGCAATTTGTAGCTTAAAACACGACACATCGACCCACCTTATACCGATCTGCGAAGAACTTGCATAGTTTCGTCAAACGTCGATCGTTCCGAGTGGTAGGCAATCCGGCCGTCGATGGTGGTTCATGGCCTCACAGATATAAATAACTATAACTCCGCTTCTATTCGTCGTATGCAAATCTGCGACATAGCAATTTGTAGCTTAAAGCACGACACATCGACCCAGCTTATACCGATCTGCGAAGAACTTGCATAGTTTCGGCAAACGTCGATCGTTCCGAGTGGTAGGCAATCCGGCCGTCAATGGTGATTCACGGCCTGACAGATATAAACAACTATAACTCCGCTTCTATTCGTCGTACGCAAATCTTAGACATAGCAATTTGTAGCCTAAAACACGACACATCGAGCCACCTTACACCGATCTGCGACGAACTTGCATAGTTTCGTCAAACGTCGATCGTTCCGAGTGGTAGGCAATCCTGTCGTCAATGGTGATTAATGGCCTCACAGATATAAACAACTATAACTCCACTTCTATTCGTCGTATGCGAATCTGCGACACAGCAACTTGTAGCTTAAAACACGGCCCAACGACCCACCTTATACCGATCTGCGACGAACTTGCATAGTTTCGTCAAACATCGATCGTTTCGAGTGGTAGGCAATCCGGCCGTCAATGGTGATTCATGGCCTGACAGATATAAACAACTATAACTCCGCTTCTATTCGTCGTACGCAAATCTGCGACATAGCAGTTTGTAGCCTAAAACACGACACATCGAGCCACCTTATACAGATCTGCGACGAACTTGCATAGTTTCGTCAAGCGTCGATTGTTCCGAGTGGTAGGCAATCCGGTCGTCAATGGTGGTTAATGGCCTCACAGATATAAACATCGATAACTCCGCTTCTATTCGTCGCAAGCAAATCTGCGACATAGCAATTTGTAGCTTAAAACACGACACATCGACCCACCTTATACCGATCTGCGAAGAACTTGCATAGTTTCGGCAAACGTCGATCGTTCCGAGTGGTAGGCAATCCGGCCGTCAATGGTGATTCACGGCCTGACAGATATAAACAACTATAACTCCGCTTCTATTCGTCGTATGCAAATCTGCGACATAGCAATTTGTAGCTTAAAACACGGCACATCGACCCACCTTATACCGATCTGCGAAGAACTTGCAGAGTTTCGGCAAACGTCGATCGTTCCGAGTAGTAGGCAATCCGGCCGTCAATGGTGATTCATGGCCTGACAGATATAAACAACTATAACTCCGCTTCTATTCGTCGTACGCAAATCTTAGACATAGCAATTTGTAGCCTAAAACACGACACATCGAGCCACCTTACACCGATCTGCGACGAACTTGCATAGTTTCGTCAAACGTCGATCGTTCCGAGTGGTAGGCAATCCTGTCGTCAATGGTGATTAATGGCCTCACAGATATAAACAACTATAACTCCACTTCTATTCGTCATATGCGAATCTGCGACACAGCAACTTGTAGCTTAAAACACGGCCCAACGACCCACCTTATACCGATCTGCGACGAACTTGCATAGTTTCGTCAAACATCGATCGTTTCGAGTGGTAGGCAATCCGGCCGTCAATGGTGATTCATGGCCTGACAGATATAAACAACTATAACTCCGCTTCTATTCGTCGTACGCAAATCTGCGACATAGCAGTTTGTAGCCTAAAACACGACACATCGAGCCACCTTATACAGATCTGCGACGAACTTGCATAGTTTCGTCAAGCGTCGATCGTTCCGAGTGGTAGGCAATCCGGTCGTCAATGGTGGTTAATGGCCTCACAGATATAAACATCGATAACTCCGCTTCTATTCGTCGTATGCAAATCTGCGACATAGCAATTTGTAGCTTAAAACACGACACATCGACCCACCTTATACCGATCTGCGAAGAACTTGCATAGTTTCGGCAAACGTCGATCGTTCCGAGTGGTAGGCAATCCGGCCGTCAATGGTGATTCACGGCCTGACAGATATAAACAACTATAACTCCGCTTCTATTCGTCGTATGCAAATCTGCGACATAGCAATTTGTAGCTTAAAACACGGCACATCGACCCACCTTATACCGATCTGCGAAGAACATGCAGAGTTTCGGCAAACGTCGATCGTTCCGAGTGGTAGGCAATCCGGCCGTCAATGGTGATTCATGGCCTGACAGATATAAACAACTATAACTCCGCTTCTATTCGTCGTACGCAAATCTGCGACATAGCAATTTGTAGCCTAAAACACGACACATCGAGCCACCTTATACCGATCTGCGAAGAACTTGCATAGTTTCGTCAAACGTCGATCGTTCCGAGTGGTAGGCAATCCGGCCGTCGATGGTGATTCATGGCCTCACAGATATAAACATCGATAACTCCGCTTCTAATCGTCGTATGCGAATCTGCGGCATAGCAATTTGTAGCTTAAAGCACGACACATCGACCCACCTTATACCGATCTGCGACGAACTTGCATAGTTCCGTCAAACATCGATCGTTTCGAGTGGTAGGCATTCCGGCCGTCAATGATGATTCATGACCTCACAGATATAAACAACTATAACTCCGCTTCTATTCGTCGTATGCAAATCTGCGACATAGCAATTTGTAGCTTAAAGCACGACACATCGACCTACCTTATACCGATCTGCGACGAACTTGCATAGTTTCGTCAAACATCGATCGTTTCGAGTGGTAGGCATTCTGGCCGTCAATGATGATTCATGACCTCACAGATATAAACAACTACAACTCCGCTTCTATTCGTCGTATGCAAATCTGCGACATAGCAATTTGTATCCTAAAACACGACACATCGAGCCACCTTATACCGATCTGCGAAGAACTTGCATAGTTTCGTCAAACGTCGATCGTTCCGAGTGGTAGGCAATCCTGTCGTCAATGGTGATTAATGGCCTCACAGATATAAACATCGATAACTCCGCTTCTATTCGTCGTATGCGAATCTGCGACACAGCAACTTGTAGCTTAAAACACGGCCCAACGACCCACCTTATACCGATCTGCGACGAACTTGCAAAGTTTCGTCAAACATCGATCGTTTCGAGTGGAAGGCAATCCGGCCGTCAATGGTGATTCATGGCCTGACAGATATAAACAACCATAACTCCACTTCTATTCGTCGTATGCGAATCTGCGACATAGCAATTTGTAGCCTAAAACACGACACATCGACCCACCTTATACCGATCTGCGACGAACTTGCATAGATTCGTCAAACATCGATTGTTTCGAGTGGAAGGCAATCCGGCCGTCAATGGTGATTCATGGCCTGACAGATATAAACAACTATAACTCCACTTCTATTCGTAGTATGCGAATCTGCGACATAGCAATTTGTAGCTTAAAACACGACACATTGACCCATCTTATACCAAACTGCGAAGAACTTGCATAGTTTCGTCAAACCTCGATCGTTCCGAGTGGTAGGCAATCCTGCCGTCAATGGTGATTCATGGCCTCACAGATATAAACAATTATAACTCCGCCTCTATTCGTCGTATGCAAATCTGCGACATAGCAATTTGTAGCTTAAAACACGACACACCGACCCATCTTATACCGATCTGCGAAGAACTTGCATAGTTTCGTCAAACGTCGATCGTTCCGAGTGGTAGGCAATCCTGTCGTCAATGGTGATTCATGGCCTCACAGATATAAACATCGATAACTCCGCTTCTATTCGTCGTATGCGAATCTGCGGCATAGCAATTTGTAGCTTAAAGCACGACACATCGACCCACCTTATACCGATACGCGACGAACTTGCATAGTTTCGTCAAACATCGATCGTTTCGAGTGGTAGGCATTCCGGCCGTCAATGATGATTCATGACCTCACAGATATAAACAACTATAACTCCGCTTCTATTCGTCGTATGCAAATCTGCGACATAGCAATTTGTAGCTTAAAGCACGACACATCGAGCCACCTTATACCGATCTGCGACGAACTTGCATAGTTTCGTCAAACATCGGTCGTTTCGAGTGGTAGGCATTCTGGCCGTCAATGATGATTCATGACCTCACAGATATAAACAACTACAACTCCGCTTCTATTCGTCGTATGCAAATCTGCGACATAGCAATTTGTAGGTTAAAACACGACACATCGACCCACCTTATACCGATCTGCGACGAACTTGCATAGTTTCGTCAAACATCGATCGTTTCGAGTGGAAGGCAATCCGGCCGTCAATGGTGATTCATGGCCTGACAGATATAAACAACTATAATTCCACTTCTATTCGTCGTATGCGAATCTGCGACATACCAATTTGTAACTTAAAACACGACACATCGACCCATCTTATACCGATCTGCGAAGAACTTGCATAGTTTCGTCAACCGTCGATCGTTCCGAGTGGTAGGCAATCCTGCCGTCAATTGTGATTCATGGCCTCACAGATATAAACAACTATAACTCCGCTTCTATTCGTCGTATGCAAATCTGCGACATAGCAATTTGTAGCTTAAAACACGGCACATCGACCCACCTTATACCGATCTGCGAAGAACATGCAGAGTTTCGGCAAACGTCGATCGTTCCGAGTGGTAGGCAATCCGGCCGTCAATGGTGATTCATGGCCTGACAGATATAAACAACTATAACTCCGCTTCTATTCGTCGTACGCAAATCTGCGACATAGCAATTTGTGGCCTAAAACACGACACATCGAGCCACCTTATACCGATCTGCGAAGAACTTGCATAGTTTCGTCAAACGTCGATCGTTCCGAGTGGTAGGCAATCCGGCCGTCGATGGTGATTCATGGCCTCACAGATATAAACATCGATAACTCCGCTTCTAATCGTCGTATGCGAATCTGCGGCATAGCAATTTGTAGCTTAAAGCACGACACATCGACCCACCTTATACCGATCTGCGACGAACTTGCATAGTTCCGTCAAACATCGATCGTTTCGAGTGGTAGGCATTCCGGCCGTCAATGATGATTCATGACCTCACAGATATAAACAACTATAACTCCGCTTCTATTCGTCGGATGCAAATCTACGACATAGCAATTTGTAGCTTAAAGCACGACACATCGACCTACCTTATACCGATCTGCGACGAACTTGCATAGTTTCGTCAAACATCGATCGTTTCGAGTGGTAGGCATTCTGGCCATCAATGATGATTCATGACCTCACAGATATAAACAACTACAACTCCGCTTCTATTCGTCGTATGCAAATCTGCGACATAGCAATTTGTATCCTAAAACACGACACATCGAGCCACCTTATACCGATCTGCGAAGAACTTGCATAGTTTCGTCAAACGTCGATCGTTCCGAGTGGTAGGCAATCCGGCCGTCGATGGTGATTCATGGCCTCACAGATATAAACATCGATAACTCCGCTTCTATTCGTCGTATGCGAATCTGCGACATAGCAATTTGTAGGTTAAAACACGACACATCGACCCACCTTATACCGATCTGCGAAGAACTTGCATAGTTTCGTCAAACGTCGATCGTTCCGAGTGGTAGGCAATCCTGTCGTCAATGGTGATTCATGGCCTCACAGATATAAACATCGATAACTCCGCTTCTATTCGTCGTATGCGAATCTGCGACATAGCAATTTGTAGCTTAAAGCACGACACATCGACCTACCTTATACCGATCTGCGACGAACTTGCATAGTTTCGTCAAACATCGATCGTTTCGAGTGGTAGGCATTCTGGCCGTCAATGATGATTCATGACCTCACAGATATAAACAACTACAACTCCGCTTCTATTCGTCGTATGCAAATCTGCGACATAGCAATTTGTATCCTAAAACACGACACATCGAGCCACCTTATACCGATCTGCGAAGAACTTGCATAGTTTCGTCAAACGTCGATCGTTCCGAGTGGTAGGCAATCCGGCCGTCGATGGTGATTCATGGCCTCACAGATATAAACATCGATAACTCCGCTTCTATTCGTCGTATGCGAATCTGCGACATAGCAATTTGTAGGTTAAAACACGACACATCGACCCACCTTATACCGATCTGCGAAGAACTTGCATAGTTTCGTCAAACGTCGATCGTTCCGAGTGGTAGGCAATCCTGTCGTCAATGGTGATTCATGGCCTCACAGATATAAACATCGATAACTCCGCTTCTATTCGTCGTATGCGAATCTGCGGCATAGCAATTTGTAGCTTAAAGCACGACACATCGACCCACCTTATACCGATACGCGACGAACTTGCATAGTTTCGTCAAACATCGATCGTTTCGAGTGGTAGGCATTCCGGCCGTCAATGATGATTCATGACCTCACAGATATAAACAACTATAACTCCGCTTCTATTCGTCGTATGCAAATCTGCGACATAGCAATTTGTAGCTTAAAGCACGACACATCGAGCCACCTTATACCGATCTGCGACGAACTTGCATAGTTTCGTCAAACATCGGTCGTTTCGAGTGGTAGGCATTCTGGCCGTCAATGATGATTCATGACCTCACAGATATAAACAACTACAACTCCGCTTCTATTCGTCGTATGCAAATCTGCGACATAGCAATTTGTAGGTTAAAACACGACACATCGACCCACCTTATACCGATCTGCGACGAACTTGCATAGTTTCGTCAAACATCGATCGTTTCGAGTGGAAGGCAATCCGGCCGTCAATGGTGATTCATGGCCTGACAGATATAAACAACTATAATTCCACTTCTATTCGTCGTATGCGAATCTGCGACATACCAATTTGTAACTTAAAACACGACACATCGACCCATCTTATACCGATCTGCGAAGAACTTGCATAGTTTCGTCAACCGTCGATCGTTCCGAGTGGTAGGCAATCCTGCCGTCAATTGTGATTCATGGCCTCACAGATATAAACAACTATAACTCCGCTTCTATTCGTCGTATGCAAATCTGCGACATAGCAATTTGTAGCTTAAAACACGGCACATCGACCCACCTTATACCGATCTGCGAAGAACTTGCAGAGTTTCGGCAAACGTCGATCGTTCCGAGTGGTAGGCAATCCGGCCGTCAATGGTGATTCATGGCCTGACAGATATAAACAACTATAACTCCGCTTCTATTCGTCGTACGCAAATCTGCGACATAGCAATTTGTAGCCTAAAACACGACACATCGAGCCACCTTACACAGATCTGCGACGAACTTGCATAGTTTCGTCAAACATCGGTCGTTTCGAGTGGAAAGCAATCCAGGCGTCAATGGTGATTCATGGCCTGACACATATAAACAACTATAACTCCGCTTCTATTCGTCGGATGCGAATCTGCGACATAGCAATTTGTAGGTTAAAACACGACACATCGTCCCACCTTATACCGATCTGCGAAGAACTTGCATAGTTTCGTCAAACGTCGATCGTTCCGAGTGGTAGGCAATCCTGCCGTCAATGGTGATTAATGGCCTCACAGATATAAACAACTATAACTCCACTTCTATTCGTCGTATGCGAATCTGCGACATAGCAAGTTGTAGCTTAAAACACGGCCCAACGACCCACCTTATACCGATCTGCGTCGAACCTGCATAGTTTCGTCAAACATCGATCGTTTCGAGTGGAAGGCAATCCGGCCGTCAATGGTGATTCATGGCCTAACAGACATTAACAACTGTAACTCCGCTTCTATTTGTTGTATGCAAATCTGCGACATAGCAAGTTGTAGCTTAAACCACGACACATCGACCCACCTTATACCGATCTGAAAAGATCTTTCATAGTTTCGTCAATCGTCGATCGTTCCGAGTGGTAGGCAATCCGGCCGTCGATGGTGATTCATGGCCTCACAGATATAAACAACTGCAACTCCGCTTCTATTCGTCGTATGCAAATCTGCGACATAGCCATTTGTAGCTTAAAGCACGACACATCGACCCACCTTACACCGATCTGCGACGAACATGCATAGTTTCGTCAAACATCGATCGTTTCGAGTGGAAGGCAATCCGGCCGTCAATGGTGATTCATGGCCTGACAGATATAAACAACTATAACTCCACTTCTATTCGTCGTATGCAAATCTGCGACATAGCAATTTGTAGCTTAAAACACGACACATCGACCCACCTTATACCGATCTGCGAAGAACTTGCATAGTTTCGTCAAACGTCGACCGTTCCGAGTGGTAGGCAATCCGGCCGTCGATGGTGATTCATGGCCTCACAGATATAAATAACTATAACTCCGCTTCTATTCGTCGTATGCAAATCTGCGACATAGCAATTTGTAGCTTAAAGCACGACACATCGACCCACCTTATACCGATCTGCGAAGAACTTGCATAGTTTCGGCAAACGTCGATCGTTCCGAGTGGTAGGCAATCCGGCCGTCAATGGTGATTCACGGCCTGACAGATATAAACAACTATAACTCCGCTTCTATTCGTCGTATGCAAATCTGCGACATAGCAATTTGTAGCTTAAAACACGGCACATCGACCCACCTTATACCGATCTGCGAAGAACTTGCAGAGTTTCGGCAAACGTCGATCGTTCCGAGTGGTAGGCAATCCGGCCGTCAATGGTGATTCATGGCCTGACAGATATAAACAACTATAACTCCGCTTCTATTCGTCGTACGCAAATCTTAGACATAGCAATTTGTAGCCTAAAACACGACACATCGAGCCACCTTACACCGATCTCCGACGAACTTGCATAGTTTCGTCAAACGTCGATCGTTCCGAGTGGTAGGCAATCCTGTCGTCAATGGTGATTAATGGCCTCACAGATATAAACAACTATAACTCCACTTCTATTCGTCGTATGCGAATCTGCGACACAGCAACTTGTAGCTTAAAACACGGCCCAACGACCCACCTTATACCGATCTGCGACGAACTTGCATAGTTTCGTCAAACATCGATCGTTTCGAGTGGTAGGCAATCCGGCCGTCAATGGTGATTCATGGCCTGACAGATATAAACAACTATAACTCCGCTTCTATTCGTCGTACGCAAATCTGCGACATAGCAGTTTGTAGCCTAAAACACGACACATCGAGCCACCTTATACAGATCTGCGACGAACTTGCATAGTTTCGTCAAGCGTCGATCGTTCCGAGTGGTAGGCAATCCGGTCGTCAATGGTGGTTAATGGCCTCACAGATATAAACATCGATAACTCCGCTTCTATTCGTCGTATGCAAATCTGCGACATAGCAATTTGTAGCTTAAAACACGACACATCGACCCACCTTATACCGATCTGCGAAGAACTTGCATAGTTTCGGCAAACGTCGATCGTTCCGAGTGGTAGGCAATCCGGCCGTCAATGGTGATTCACGGCCTGACAGATATAAACAACTATAACTCCGCTTCTATTCGTCGTATGCAAATCTGCGACATAGCAATTTGTAGCTTAAAACACGGCACATCGACCCACCTTATACCGATCTGCGAAGAACATGCAGAGTTTCGGCAAACGTCGATCGTTCCGAGTGGTAGGCAATCCGGCCGTCAATGGTGATTCATGGCCTGACAGATATAAACAACTATAACTCCGCTTCTATTCGTCGTACGCAAATCTGCGACATAGCAATTTGTAGCCTAAAACACGACACATCGAGCCACCTTATACCGATCTGCGAAGAACTTGCATAGTTTCGTCAAACGTCGATCGTTCCGAGTGGTAGGCAATCCGGCCGTCGATGGTGATTCATGGCCTCACAGATATAAACATCGATAACTCCGCTTCTAATCGTCGTATGCGAATCTGCGGCATAGCAATTTGTAGCTTAAAGCACGACACATCGACCCACCTTATACCGATCTGCGACGAACTTGCATAGTTCCGTCAAACATCGATCGTTTCGAGTGGTAGGCATTCCGGCCGTCAATGATGATTCATGACCTCACAGATATAAACAACTATAACTCCGCTTCTATTCGTCGTATGCAAATCTGCGACATAGCAATTTGTAGCTTAAAGCACGACACATCGACCTACCTTATACCGATCTGCGACGAACTTGCATAGTTTCGTCAAACATCGATCGTTTCGAGTGGTAGGCATTCTGGCCGTCAATGATGATTCATGACCTCACAGATATAAACAACTACAACTCCGCTTCTATTCGTCGTATGCAAATCTGCGACATAGCAATTTGTATCCTAAAACACGACACATCGAGCCACCTTATACCGATCTGCGAAGAACTTGCATAGTTTCGTCAAACGTCGATCGTTCCGAGTGGTAGGCAATCCGGCCGTCGATGGTGATTCATGGCCTCACAGATATAAACATCGATAACTCCGCTTCTATTCGTCGTATGCGAATCTGCGACATAGCAATTTGTAGGTTAAAACACGACACATCGACCCACCTTATACCGATCTGCGAAGAACTTGCATAGTTTCGTCAAACGTCGATCGTTCCGAGTGGTAGGCAATCCTGTCGTCAATGGTGATTTATGGCCTCACAGATATAAACATCGATAACTCCGCTTCTATTCGTCGTATGCGAATCTGCGGCATAGCAATTTGTAGCTTAAAGCACGACACATCGACCCACCTTATACCGATACGCGGCGAACTTGCATAGTTTCGTCAAACATCGATCGTTTCGAGTGGTAGGCATTCCGGCCGTCAATGATGATTCATGACCTCACAGATATAAACAACTATAACTCCGCTTCTATTCGTCGTATGCAAATCTGCGACATAGCAATTGGTAGCTTAAAGCACGACACATCGACCCACCTTATACCGATCTGCGAAGAACTTGCATAGTTTCGGCAAACGTCGATCGTTCCGAGTGGTAGGCAATCCGGCCGTCAATGGTGATTCACGGCCTGACAGATATAAACAACTATAACTCCGCTTCTATTCGTCGTATGCAAATCTGCGACATAGCAATTTGTAGCTTAAAACACGGCACATCGACCCACCTTATACCGATCTGCGAAGAACTTGCAGAGTTTCGGCAAACGTCGATCGTTCCAAATGGTAGGCAATCCGGCCGTCAATGGTGATTCATGGCCTGACAGATATAAACAACTATAACTCCGCTTCTATTCGTCGTACGCAAATCTTAGACATAGCAATTTGTAGCCTAAAACACGACACATCGAGCCACCTTACACCGATCTGCGACGAACTTGCATAGTTTCGTCAAACGTCGATCGTTCCGAGTGGTAGGCAATCCTGTCGTCAATGGTGATTAATGGCCTCACAGATATAAACAACTATAACTCCACTTCTATTCGTCGTATGCGAATCTGCGACACAGCAACTTGTAGCTTAAAACACGGCCCAACGACCCACCTTATACCGATCTGCGACGAACTTGCATAGTTTCGTCAAACATCGATCGTTTCGAGTGGTAGGCAATCCGGCCGTCAATGGTGATTCATGGCCTGACAGATATAAACAACTATAACTCCGCTTCTATTCGTCGTACGCAAATCTGCGACATAGCAGTTTGTAGCCTAAAACACGACACATCGAGCCACCTTATACCGATCTGCGAAGAACTTGCATAGTTTCGTCAAACGTCGATCGTTCCGAGTGGTAGGCAATCCGGCCGTCGATGGTGGTTCATGGCCTCACAGATATAAATAACTATAACTCCGCTTCTATTCGTCGTATGCAAATCTGCGACATAGCAATTTGTAGCTTAAAGCACGACACATCGACCCAGCTTATACCGATCTGCGAAGAACTTGCATAGTTTCGGCAAACGTCGATCGTTCCGAGTGGTAGGCAATCCGGCCGTCAATGGTGATTCACGGCCTGACAGATATAAACAACTATAACTCCGCTTCTATTCATCGTATGCAAATCTGCGACATAGCAATTTGTAGCTTAAAACACGGCACATCGACCCACCTTATACCGATCTGCGAAGAACTTGCAGAGTTTCGGCAAACGTCGATCGTTCCGAGTGGTAGGCAATCCGGCCGTCAATGGTGATTCATGGCCTGACAGATATAAACAACTATAACTCCGCTTCTATTCGTCGTACGCAAATCTGCGACATAGCAATTTGTAGCCTAAAACACGACACATCGAGCCACCTTACACAGATCTGCGACGAACTTGCATAGTTTCGTCAAACATCGGTCGTTTCGAGTGGAAAGCAATCCAGGCGTCAATGGTGATTCATGGCCTGACACATATAAACAACTATAACTCCGCTTCTATTCGTCGGATGCGAATCTGCGACATAGCAATTTGTAGGTTAAAACACGACACATCGTCCCACCTTATACCGATCTGCGAAGAACTTGCATAGTTTCGTCAAACGTCGATCGTTCCGAGTGGTAGGCAATCCTGCCGTCAATGGTGATTAATGGCCTCACAGATATAAACAACTATAACTCCACTTCTATTCGTCGTATGCGAATCTGCGACATAGCAAGTTGTAGCTTAAAACACGGCCCAACGACCCACCTTATACCGATCTGCGTCGAACCTGCATAGTTTCGTCAAACATCGATCGTTTCGAGTGGAAGGCAATCCGGCCGTCAATGGTGATTCATGGCCTAACAGACATTAACAACTGTAACTCCGCTTCTATTTGTTGTATGCAAATCTGCGACATAGCAAGTTGTAGCTTAAACCACGACACATCGACCCACCTTATACCGATCTGAAAAGATCTTTCATAGTTTCGTCAATCGTCGATCGTTCCGAGTGGTAGGCAATCCGGCCGTCGATGGTGATTCATGGCCTCACAGATATAAACAACTGCAACTCCGCTTCTATTCGTCGTATGCAAATCTGCGACATAGCCATTTGTAGCTTAAAGCACGACACATCGACCCACCTTATACCGATCTGCGAAGAACTTGCATAGTTTCGTCAAACGTCGACCGTTCCGAGTGGTAGGCAATCCGGCCGTCGATGGTGATTCATGGCCTCACAGATATAAATAACTATAACTCCGCTTCTATTCGTCGTATGCAAATCTGCGACATAGCAATTTGTAGCTTAAAGCACGACACATCGACCCACCTTATACCGATCTGCGAAGAACTTGCATAGTTTCGGCAAACGTCGATCGTTCCGAGTGGTAGGCAATCCGGCCGTCAATGGTGATTCACGGCCTGACAGATATAAACAACTATAACTCCGCTTCTATTCGTCGTATGCAAATCTGCGACATAGCAATTTGTAGCTTAAAACACGGCACATCGACCCACCTTATACCGATCTGCGAAGAACTTGCAGAGTTTCGGCAAACGTCGATCGTTCCGAGTGGTAGGCAATCCGGCCGTCAATGGTGATTCATGGCCTGACAGATATAAACAACTATAACTCCGCTTCTATTCGTCGTACGCAAATCTTAGACATAGCAATTTGTAGCCTAAAACACGACACATCGAGCCACCTTACACCGATCTGCGACGAACTTGCATAGTTTCGTCAAACGTCGATCGTTCCGAGTGGTAGGCAATCCTGTCGTCAATGGTGATTAATGGCCTCACAGATATAAACAACTATAACTCCACTTCTATTCGTCGTATGCGAATCTGCGACACAGCAACTTGTAGCTTAAAACACGGCCCAACGACCCACCTTATACCGATCTGCGACGAACTTGCATAGTTTCGTCAAACATCGATCGTTTCGAGTGGTAGGCAATCCGGCCGTCAATGGTGATTCATGGCCTGACAGATATAAACAACTATAACTCCGCTTCTATTCGTCGTACGCAAATCTGCGACATAGCAGTTTGTAGCCTAAAACACGACACATCGAGCCACCTTATACAGATCTGCGACGAACTTGCATAGTTTCGTCAAGCGTCGATCGTTCCGAGTGGTAGGCAATCCGGTCGTCAATGGTGGTTAATGGCCTCACAGATATAAACATCGATAACTCCGCTTCTATTCGTCGTATGCAAATCTGCGACATAGCAATTTGTAGCTTAAAACACGACACATCGACCCACCTTATACCGATCTGCGAAGAACTTGCATAGTTTCGGCAAACGTCGATCGTTCCGAGTGGTAGGCAATCCGGCCGTCAATGGTGATTCACGGCCTGACAGATATAAACAACTATAACTCCGCTTCTATTCGTCGTATGCAAATCTGCGACATAGCAATTTGTAGCTTAAAACACGGCACATCGACCCACCTTATACCGATCTGCGAAGAACATGCAGAGTTTCGGCAAACGTCGATCGTTCCGAGTGGTAGGCAATCCGGCCGTCAATGGTGATTCATGGCCTGACAGATATAAACAACTATAACTCCGCTTCTATTCGTCGTACGCAAATCTGCGACATAGCAATTTGTAGCCTAAAACACGACACATCGAGCCACCTTATACCGATCTGCGAAGAACTTGCATAGTTTCGTCAAACGTCGATCGTTCCGAGTGGTAGGCAATCCGGCCGTCAATGGTGATTCATGGCCTCACAGATATAAACATCGATAACTCCGCTTCTAATCGTCGTATGCGAATCTGCGGCATAGCAATTTGTAGCTTAAAGCACGACACATCGACCCACCTTATACCGATCTGCGACGAACTTGCATAGTTCCGTCAAACATCGATCGTTTCGAGTGGTAGGCATTCCGGCCGTCAATGATGATTCATGACCTCACAGATATAAACAACTATAACTCCGCTTCTATTCGTCGTATGCAAATCTGCGACATAGCAATTTGTAGCTTAAAGCACGACACATCGACCTACCTTATACCGATCTGCGACGAACTTGCATAGTTTCGTCAAACATCGATCGTTTCGAGTGGTAGGCATTCTGGCCGTCAATGATGATTCATGACCTCACAGATATAAACAACTACAACTCCGCTTCTATTCGTCGTATGCAAATCTGCGACATAGCAATTTGTATCCTAAAACACGACACATCGAGCCACCTTATACCGATCTGCGAAGAACTTGCATAGTTTCGTCAAACGTCGATCGTTCCGAGTGGTAGGCAATCCGGCCGTCGATGGTGATTCATGGCCTCACAGATATAAACATCGATAACTCCGCTTCTATTCGTCGTATGCGAATCTGCGACATAGCAATTTGTAGGTTAAAACACGACACATCGACCCACCTTATACCGATCTGCGAAGAACTTGCATAGTTTCGTCAAACGTCGATCGTTCCGAGTGGTAGGCAATCCTGTCGTCAATGGTGATTCATGGCCTCACAGATATAAACATCGATAACTCCGCTTCTATTCGTCGTATGCGAATCTGCGGCATAGCAATTTGTAGCTTAAAGCACGACACATCGACCCACCTTATACCGATACGCGGCGAACTTGCATAGTTTCGTCAAACATCGATCGTTTCGAGTGGTAGGCATTCCGGCCGTCAATGATGATTCATGACCTCACAGATATAAACAACTATAACTCCGCTTCTATTCGTCGTATGCAAATCTGCGACATAGCAATTGGTAGCTTAAAGCACGACACATCGACCCACCTTATACCGATCTGCGAAGAACTTGCATAGTTTCGGCAAACGTCGATCGTTCCGAGTGGTAGGCAATCCGGCCGTCAATGGTGATTCACGGCCTGACAGATATAAACAACTATAACTCCGCTTCTATTCGTCGTATGCAAATCTGCGACATAGCAATTTGTAGCTTAAAACACGGCACATCGACCCACCTTATACCGATCTGCGAAGAACTTGCAGAGTTTCGGCAAACGTCGATCGTTCCAAATGGTAGGCAATCCGGCCGTCAATGGTGATTCATGGCCTGACAGATATAAACAACTATAACTCCGCTTCTATTCGTCGTACGCAAATCTTAGACATAGCAATTTGTAGCCTAAAACACGACACATCGAGCCACCTTACACCGATCTGCGACGAACTTGCATAGTTTCGTCAAACGTCGATCGTTCCGAGTGGTAGGCAATCCTGTCGTCAATGGTGATTAATGGCCTCACAGATATAAACAACTATAACTCCACTTCTATTCGTCGTATGCGAATCTGCGACACAGCAACTTGTAGCTTAAAACACGGCCCAACGACCCACCTTATACCGATCTGCGACGAACTTGCATAGTTTCGTCAAACATCGATCGTTTCGAGTGGTAGGCAATCCGGCCGTCAATGGTGATTCATGGCCTGACAGATATAAACAACTATAACTCCGCTTCTATTCGTCGTACGCAAATCTGCGACATAGCAGTTTGTAGCCTAAAACACGACACATCGAGCCACCTTATACCGATCTGCGAAGAACTTGCATAGTTTCGTCAAACGTCGATCGTTCCGAGTGGTAGGCAATCCGGCCGTCGATGGTGGTTCATGGCCTCACAGATATAAATAACTATAACTCCGCTTCTATTCGTCGTATGCAAATCTGCGACATAGCAATTTGTAGCTTAAAGCACGACACATCGACCCAGCTTATACCGATCTGCGAAGAACTTGCATAGTTTCGGCAAACGTCGATCGTTCCGAGTGGTAGGCAATCCGGCCGTCAATGGTGATTCACGGCCTGACAGATATAAACAACTATAACTCCGCTTCTATTCATCGTATGCAAATCTGCGACATAGCAATTTGTAGCTTAAAACACGGCACATCGACCCACCTTATACCGATCTGCGAAGAACTTGCAGAGTTTCGGCAAACGTCGATCGTTCCGAGTGGTAGGCAATCCGGCCGTCAATGGTGATTCATGGCCTGACAGATATAAACAACTATAACTCCGCTTCTATTCGTCGTACGCAAATCTGCGACATAGCAATTTGTAGCCTAAAACACGACACATCGAGCCACCTTACACAGATCTGCGACGAACTTGCATAGTTTCGTCAAACATCGGTCGTTTCGAGTGGAAAGCAATCCAGGCGTCAATGGTGATTCATGGCCTGACACATATAAACAACTATAACTCCGCTTCTATTCGTCGGATGCGAATCTGCGACATAGCAATTTGTAGGTTAAAACACGACACATCGTCCCACCTTATACCGATCTGCGAAGAACTTGCATAGTTTCGTCAAACGTCGATCGTTCCGAGTGGTAGGCAATCCTGCCGTCAATGGTGATTAATGGCCTCACAGATATAAACAACTATAACTCCACTTCTATTCGTCGTATGCGAATCTGCGACATAGCAAGTTGTAGCTTAAAACACGGCCCAACGACCCACCTTATACCGATCTGCGTCGAACCTGCATAGTTTCGTCAAACATCGATCGTTTCGAGTGGAAGGCAATCCGGCCGTCAATGGTGATTCATGGCCTAACAGACATTAACAACTGTAACTCCGCTTCTATTTGTTGTATGCAAATCTGCGACATAGCAAGTTGTAGCTTAAACCACGACACATCGACCCACCTTATACCGATCTGAAAAGATCTTTCATAGTTTCGTCAATCGTCGATCGTTCCGAGTGGTAGGCAATCCGGCCGTCGATGGTGATTCATGGCCTCACAGATATAAACAACTGCAACTCCGCTTCTATTCGTCGTATGCAAATCTGCGACATAGCCATTTGTAGCTTAAAGCACGACACATCGACCCACCTTACACCGATCTGCGACGAACTTGCATAGTTTCGTCAAACATCGATCGCTTCGAGTGGAAGGCAATCCGGCCGTCAATGGTGATTCATGGCCTGACAGATATAAACAACTATAACTCCACTTCTATTCGTCGTATGCAAATCTGCGACATAGCAATTTGTAGCTTAAAACACGACACATCGACCCACCTTATACCGATCTGCGAAGAACTTGCATAGTTTCGTCAAACGTCGACCGTTCCGAGTGGTAGGCAATCCGGCCGTCGATGGTGATTCATGGCCTCACAGATATAAATAACTATAACTCCGCTTCTATTCGTCGTATGCAAATCTGCGACATAGCAATTTGTAGCTTAAAGCACGACACATCGACCCACCTTATACCGATCTGCGAAGAACTTGCATAGTTTCGGCAAACGTCGATCGTTCCGAGTGGTAGGCAATCCGGCCGTCAATGGTGATTCACGGCCTGACAGATATAAACAACTATAACTCCGCTTCTATTCGTCGTATGCAAATCTGCGACATAGCAATTTGTAGCTTAAAACACGGCACATCGACCCACCTTATACCGATCTGCGAAGAACTTGCAGAGTTTCGGCAAACGTCGATCGTTCCGAGTGGTAGGCAATCCGGCCGTCAATGGTGATTCATGGCCTGACAGATATAAACAACTATAACTCCGCTTCTATTCGTCGTACGCAAATCTTAGACATAGCAATTTGTAGCCTAAAACACGACACATCGAGCCACCTTACACCGATCTGCGACGAACTTGCATAGTTTCGTCAAACGTCGATCGTTCCGAGTGGTAGGCAATCCGGCCGTCGATGGTGATTCATGGCCTCACAGATATAAACAACTGCAACTCCGCTTCTATTCGTCGTATGCAAATCTGCGACATAGCCATTTGTAGCTTAAAGCACGACACATCGACCCACCTTACACCGATCTGCGACGAACTTGCATAGTTTCGTCAAACATCGATCGTTTCGAGTGGAAGGCAATCCGGCCGTCAATGGTGATTCATGGCCTGACAGATATAAACAACTATAACTCCACTTCTATTCGTCGTATGCAAATCTGCGACATAGCAATTTGTAGCTTAAAACACGACACATCGACCCACCTTATACCGATCTGCGAAGAACTTGCATAGTTTCGTCAAACGTCGACCGTTCCGAGTGGTAGGCAATCCGGCCGTCGATGGTGATTCATGGCCTCACAGATATAAATAACTATAACTCCGCTTCTATTCGTCGTATGCAAATCTGCGACATAGCAATTTGTAGCTTAAAGCACGACACATCGACCCACCTTATACCGATCTGCGAAGAACTTGCATAGTTTCGGCAAACGTCGATCGTTCCGAGTGGTAGGCAATCCGGCCGTCAATGGTGATTCACGGCCTGACAGATATAAACAACTATAACTCCGCTTCTATTCGTCGTATGCAAATCTGCGACATAGCAAGTTGTAGCTTAAACCACGACACATCGACCCACCTTATACCGATCTGAAAAGATCTTTCATAGTTTCGTCAAACATCGATCGTTTCGAGTGGTAGGCAATCCGGCCGTCAATGGTGATTTATGGCCTGACAGATATAAACAACTATAACTCCGCTTCTATTCGTCGTACGCAAATCTGCGACATAGCAGTTTGTAGCCTAAAACACGACACATCGAGCCACCTTATACAGATCTGCGACGAACTTGCATAGTTTCGTCAAGCGTCGATCGTTCCGAGTGGTAGGCAATCCGGTCGTCAATGGTGGTTAATGGCCTCACAGATATAAACATCGATAACTCCGCTTCTATTCGTCGTATGCAAATCTGCGACATAGCAATTTGTAGCTTAAAACACGACACATCGACCCACCTTATACCGATCTGCGAAGAACTTGCATAGTTTCGGCAAACGTCGATCGTTCCGAGTGGTAGGCAATCCGGCCGTCAATGGTGATTCACGGCCTGACAGATATAAACAACTATAACTCCGCTTCTATTCGTCGTATGCAAATCTGCGACATAGCAATTTGTAGCTTAAAACACGGCACATCGACCCACCTTATACCGATCTGCGAAGAACATGCAGAGTTTCGGCAAACGTCGATCGTTCCGAGTGGTAGGCAATCCGGCCGTCAATGGTGATTCATGGCCTGACAGATATAAACAACTATAACTCCGCTTCTATTCGTCGTACGCAAATCTGTGACATAGCAATTTGTAGCCTAAAACACGACACATCGAGCCACCTTATACCGATCTGCGAAGAACTTGCATAGTTTCGTCAAACGTCGATCGTTCCGAGTGGTAGGCAATCCGGCCGTCGATGGTGATTCATGGCCTCACAGATATAAACATCGATAACTCCGCTTCTAATCGTCGTATGCGAATCTGCGGCATAGCAATTTGTAGCTTAAAGCACGACACATCGACCCACCTTATACCGATCTGCGACGAACTTGCATAGTTCCGTCAAACATCGATCGTTTCGAGTGGTAGGCATTCCGGCCGTCAATGATGATTCATGACCTCACAGATATAAACAACTATAACTCCGCTTCTATTCGTCGTATGCAAATCTGCGACATAGCAATTTGTAGCTTAAAGCACGACACATCGACCTACCTTATACCGATCTGCGACGAACTTGCATAGTTTCGTCAAACATCGATCGTTTCGAGTGGTAGGCATTCTGGCCGTCAATGATGATTCATGACCTCACAGATATAAACAACTATAACTCCGCTTCTATTCGTCGTATGCAAATCTGCGACATAGCAATTGGTAGCTTAAAGCACGACACATCGACCCACCTTATACCGATCTGCGAAGAACTTGCATAGTTTCGGCAAACGTCGATCGTTCCGAGTGGTAGGCAATCCGGCCGTCAATGGTGATTCACGGCCTGACAGATATAAACAACTATAACTCCGCTTCTATTCGTCGTATGCAAATCTGCGACATAGCAATTTGTAGCTTAAAACACGGCACATCGACCCACCTTATACCGATCTGCGAAGAACTTGCAGAGTTTCGGCAAACGTCGATCGTTCCGAGTGGTAGGCAATCCGGCCGTCAATGGTGATTCATGGCCTGACAGATATAAACAACTATAACTCCGCTTCTATTCGTCGTACGCAAATCTTAGACATAGCAATTTGTAGCCTAAAACACGACACATCGAGCCACCTTACACCGATCTGCGACGAACTTGCATAGTTTCGTCAAACGTCGATCGTTCCGAGTGGTAGGCAATCCTGTCGTCAATGGTGATTAATGGCCTCACAGATATAAACAACTATAACTCCACTTCTATTCGTCGTATGCGAATCTGCGACACAGCAACTTGTAGCTTAAAACACGGCCCAACGACCCACCTTATACCGATCTGCGACGAACTTGCATAGTTTCGTCAAACATCGATCGTTTCGAGTGGTAGGCAATCCGGCCGTCAATGGTGATTCATGGCCTGACAGATATAAACAACTATAACTCCGCTTCTATTCGTCGTACGCAAATCTGCGACATAGCAGTTTGTAGCCTAAAACACGACACATCGAGCCACCTTATACAGATCTGCGACGAACTTGCATAGTTTCGTCAAGCGTCGATCGTTCCGAGTGGTAGGCAATCCGGTCGTCAATGGTGGTTAATGGCCTCACAGATATAAACATCGATAACTCCGCTTCTATTCGTCGTATGCAAATCTGCGACATAGCAATTTGTAGCTTAAAACACGACACATCGACCCACCTTATACCGATCTGCGAAGAACTTGCATAGTTTCGGCAAACGTCGATCGTTCCGAGTGGTAGGCAATCCGGCCGTCAATGGTGATTCACGGCCTGACAGATATAAACAACTATAACTCCGCTTCTATTCGTCGTATGCAAATCTGCGACATAGCAATTTGTAGCTTAAAACACGGCACATCGACCCACCTTATACCGATCTGCGAAGAACATGCAGAGTTTCGGCAAACGTCGATCGTTCCGAGTGGTAGGCAATCCGGCCGTCAATGGTGATTCATGGCCTGACAGATATAAACAACTATAACTCCGCTTCTATTCGTCGTACGCAAATCTGCGACATAGCAATTTGTAGCCTAAAACACGACACATCGAGCCACCTTATACCGATCTGCGAAGAACTTGCATAGTTTCGTCAAACGTCGATCGTTCCGAGTGGTAGGCAATCCGGCCGTCGATGGTGATTCATGGCCTCACAGATATAAACATCGATAACTCCGCTTCTAATCGTCGTATGCGAATCTGCGGCATAGCAATTTGTAGCTTAAAGCACGACACATCGACCCACCTTATACCGATCTGCGACGAACTTGCATAGTTCCGTCAAACATCGATCGTTTCGAGTGGTAGGCATTCCGGCCGTCAATGATGATTCATGACCTCACAGATATAAACAACTATAACTCCGCTTCTATTCGTCGTATGCAAATCTGCGACATAGCAATTTGTAGCTTAAAGCACGACACATCGACCTACCTTATACCGATCTGCGACGAACGTGCAAAGTTTCGTCAAACATCGATCGTTTCGAGTGGTAGGCATTCTGGCCGTCAATGATGATTCATGACCTCACAGATATAAACAACTACAACTCCGCTTCTATTCGTCGTATGCAAATCTGCGACATAGCAATTTGTATCCTAAAACACAACACATCGAGCCACCTTATACCGATCTGCGAAGAACTTGCATAGTTTCGTCAAACGTCGATCGTTCCGAGTGGTAGGCAATCCGGCCGTCGATGGTGATTCATGGCCTGACAGATATAAACAACTATAACTCCACTTCTATTCGTCGTATGCGAATCTCCGACATAGCAATTTGTAGCTTAAAACACGACACATCGACCCATCTTATACCGATCTGCGAAGAACTTGCATAGTTTCGTCAACCGTCGATCGTTCCGAGTGGTAGGCATTCCGGCCGTCAATGATGATTCATGACCTCACAGATATAAACAACTATAACTCCGCTTCTATTCGTCGTATGCAAATCTGCGACATAGCAATTTGTAGCTTAAAGCACGACACATCGAGCCACCTTATACCGATCTGCGACGAACTTGCATAGTTTCGTCAAACATCGGTCGTTTCGAGTGGAAAGCAATCCAGGCGTCAATGGTGATTCATGGCCTGAAACATATAAACAACTATAACTCCGCTTCTATTCGTCGTATGCGAATCTGCGACACAGCAACTTGTAGCTTAAAACACGGCCCAACGACCCACCTTATACCGATCTGCGACGAACTTGCATAGTTTCGTCAAACATCGATCGTTTCGAGTGGAAGGCAATCCGGCCGTCAATGGTGATTCATGGCCTGACAGATATAAACAACTATAACTCCACTTCTATTCGTCGTATGCGAATCTCCGACATAGCAATTTGTAGCTTAAAACACGACACATCGACCCATCTTATACCGATCTGCGAAGAACTTGCATAGTTTCGTCAACCGTCGATCGTTCCGAGTGGTAGGCAATCCTGTCGTCAATGGTGATTAATGGCCTCACAGATATAAACAACTATAACTCCACTTCTATTCGTCGTATGCGAATCTGCGACACAGCAATTTGTAGGTTAAAACACGACACATCGACCCACCTTATACCGATCTGCGACGAACTTGCATAGTTTCGTCAAACATCGATCGTTTCGAGTGGAAGGCAATCCGGCCGTCAATGGTGATTCATGGCCTGACAGATATAAACAACTATAATTCCACTTCTATTCGTCGTATGCGAATCTGCGACATAGCAATTTGTAGCTTAAAACACGACACATCGACCCACCTTATACCGATCTGCGACGAACTTGCATAGTTTCGGCAAACGTCGATCGTTCCGAGTGGTAGGCAATCCGGCCGTCAATGGTGATTCACGGCCTGACAGATATAAACAACTATAACTCCGCTTCTATTCGTCGTATGCAAATCTGCGACATAGGAATTTGTAGCTTAAAACACGGCACATCGACCCACCTTATACCGATCTGCGAAGAACATGCAGAGTTTCGGCAAACGTCGATCGTTCCGAGTGGTAGGCAATCCGGCCGTCAATGGTGATTCATGGCCTGACAGATATAAACAACTATAACTCCGCTTCTATTCGTCGTACGCAAATCTGCGACATAGCAATTTGTAGCCTAAAACACGACACATCGAGCCACCTTATACCGATCTGCGAAGAACTTGCATAGTTTCGTCAAACGTCGATCGTTTCGAGTGGTAGGCAATCCGGCCGTCGATGGTGATTCATGGCCTGACAGATATAAACAACTATAACTCCGCTTCTATTCGTCGTACGCAAATCTTAGACATAGCAATTTGTAGCCTAAAACACGACACATCGAGCCACCTTACACCGATCTGCGACGAACTTGCATAGTTTCGTCAAACGTCGATCGTTCCGAGTTGTAGGCAATCCTGTCGTCAATGGTGATTAATGGCCTCACAGATATAAACAACTATAACTCCACTTCTATTCGTCGTATGCGAATCTGCGACACAGCAACTTGTAGCTTAAAACACGGCCCAACGACCCACCTTATACCGATCTGCGACGAACTTGCATAGTTTCGTCAAACATCGATCGTTTCGAGTGGTAGGCAATCCGGCCGTCAATGGTGATTCATGGCCTGACAGATATAAACAACTATAACTCCGCTTCTATTCGTCGTACGCAAATCTGCGACATAGCAGTTTGTAGCCTAAAACACGACACATCGAGCCACCTTATACAGATCTGCGACGAACTTGCATAGTTTCGTCAAGCGTCGATCGTTCCGAGTGGTAGGCAATCCGGTCGTCAATGGTGGTTAATGGCCTCACAGATATAAACATCGATAACTCCGCTTCTATTCGTCGTATGCAAATCTGCGACATAGCAATTTGTAGCTTAAAACACGACACATCGACCCACCTTATACCGATCTGCGAAGAACTTGCATAGTTTCGGCAAACGTCGATCGTTCCGAGTGGTAGGCAATCCGGCCGTCAATGGTGATTCACGGCCTGACAGATATAAACAACTATAACTCCGCTTCTATTCGTCGTATGCAAATCTGCGACATAGCAATTTGTAGCTTAAAACACGGCACATCGACCCACCTTATACCGATCTGCGAAGAACTTGCAGAGTTTCGGCAAACGTCGATCGTTCCGAGTGGTAGGCAATCCGGCCGTCAATGGTGATTCATGGCCTGACAGATATAAACAACTATAACTCCGCTTCTATTCGTCGTATGCAAATCTGCGACATAGCAATTTGTAGCTTAAAGCACGACACATCGAGCTACCTTATACCGATCTGCGACGAACTTGCATAGTTTCGTCAAACATCGATCGTTTCGAGTGGTAGGCATTCTGGCCGTCAATGATGATTCATGACCTCACAGATATAAACAACTACAACTCCGCTTCTATTCGTCGTATGCAAATCTGCGACATAGCAATTTGTATCCTAAAACACGACACATCGAGCCACCTTATACCGATCTGCGAAGAACTTGCATAGTTTCGTCAAACATCGATCGTTTCGAGTGGTAGGCATTCCGGCCGTCAATGATGATTCATGACCTCACAGATATAAACAACTATAACTCCGCTTCTATTCGTCGTATGCAAATCTGCGACATAGCAATTTGTAGCTTAAAGCACGACACATCGAGCCACCTTATACCGATCTGCGACGAACTTGCATAGTTTCGTCAAACATCGGTCGTTTCGAGTGGAAAGCAATCCAGGCGTCAACGGTGATTCATGGCCTGAAACATATAAACAACTATAACTCCGCTTCTATTCGTCGTATGCGAATCTGCGACACAGCAAGTTGTAGCTTAAAACACGGCCCAACGACCCACCTTATACCGATCTGCGACGAACTTGCATAGTTTCGTCAAACATCGATCGTTTCGAGTGGAAGGCAATCCGGCCGTCAATGGTGATTCATGGCCTGACAGATATAAACAACTATAACTCCACTTCTATTCGTCGTATGCGAATCTCCGACATAGCAATTTGTAGCTTAAAACACGACACATCGACCCATCTTATACCGATCTGCGAAGAACTTGCATAGTTTCGTCAACCGTCGATCGTTCCGAGTGGTAGGCAATCCTGTCGTCAATGGTGATTAATGGCCTCACAGATATAAACAACTATAACTCCACTTCTATTCGTCGTATGCGAATCTGCGACACAGCAATTTGTAGGTTAAAACACGACACATCGACCCACCTTATACCGATCTGCGACGAACTTGCATAGTTTCGTCAAACATCGATCGTTTCGAGTGGAAGGCAATCCGGCCGTCAATGGTGATTCATGGCCTGACAGATATAAACAACTATAATTCCACGTCTATTCGTCGTATGCGAATCTGCGACATAGCAATTTGTAGCTTAAAACACGGCACATCGACCCACCTTATACCGATCTGCGAAGAACATGCAGAGTTTCGGCAAACGTCGATCGTTCCGAGTGGTAGGCAATCCGGCCGTCAATGGTGATTCATGGCCTGACAGATATAAACAACTATAACTCCGCTTCTATTCGTCGTACGCAAATCTGCGACATAGCAATTTGTGGCCTAAAACACGACACATCGAGCCACCTTATACCGATCTGCGAAGAACTTGCATAGTTTCGTCAAACGTCGATCGTTCCGAGTGGTAGGCAATCCGGCCGTCGATGGTGATTCATGGCCTCACAGATATAAACATCGATAACTCCGCTTCTAATCGTCGTATGCGAATCTGCGGCATAGCAATTTGTAGCTTAAAGCACGACACATCGACCCACCTTATACCGATCTGCGACGAACTTGCATAGTTCCGTCAAACATCGATCGTTTCGAGTGGTAGGCATTCCGGCCGTCAATGATGATTCATGACCTCACAGATATAAACAACTATAACTCCGCTTCTATTCGTCGTATGCAAATCTGCGACATAGCAATTTGTAGCTTAAAGCACGACACATCGACCTACCTTATACCGATCTGCGACGAACTTGCATAGTTTCGTCAAACATCGATCGTTTCGAGTGGTAGGCATTCTGGCCGTCAATGATGATTCATGACCTCACAGATATAAACAACTACAACTCCGCTTCTATTCGTCGTATGCAAATCTGCGACATAGCAATTTGTATCCTAAAACACGACACATCGAGCCACCTTATACCGATCTGCGAAGAACTTTCATAGTTTCGTCAAACGTCGATCGTTCCGAGTGGTAGGCAATCCGGCCGTCGATGGTGATTCATGGCCTCACAGATATAAACATCGATAACTCCGCTTCTAATCGTCGTATGCGAATCTGCGGCATAGCAATTTGTAGCTTAAAGCACGACACATCGACCCACCTTATACCGATCTGCGACGAACTTGCATAGTTCCGTCAAACATCGATCGTTTCGAGTGGTAGGCATTCCGGCCGTCAATGATGATTCATGACCTCACAGATATAAACAACTATAACTCCGCTTCTATTCGTCGTATGCAAATCTGCGACATAGCAATTTGTAGCTTAAAGCACGACACATCGACCAACCTTATACCGATCTGCGAAGAACTTGCATAGTTTCGTCAAACGTCGATCGTTCCGAGTGGTAGGCAATCCTGTCGTCAATGGTGATTCATGGCCTCACAGATATAAACATCGATAACTCCGCTTCTATTCGTCGTATGCGAATCTGCGGCATAGCAATTTGTAGCTTAAAGCACGACACATCGACCCACCTTATACCGATACGCGACGAACTTGCATAGTTTCGTCAAACATCGATCGTTTCGAGTGGTAGGCATTCCGGCCGTCAATGATGATTCATGACCTCACAGATATAAACAACTATAACTCCGCTTCTATTCGTCGTATGCAAATCTGCGACATAGCAATTTGTAGCTTAAAGCACGACACATCGAGCCACCTTATACCGATCTGCGACGAACTTGCATAGTTTCGTCAAACATCGGTCGTTTCGAGTGGAAAGCAATCCAGGCGTCAATGGTGATTCATGGCCTGAAACATATAAACAACTATAACTCCGCTTCTATTCGTCGTATGCGAATCTGCGACACAGCAACTTGTAGCTTAAAACACGGCCCAACGACCCACCTTATACCGATCTGCGACGAACTTGCATAGTTTCGTCAAACATCGATCGTTTCGAGTGGAAGGCAATCCGGCCGTCAATGGTGATTCATGGCCTGACAGATATAAACAACTATAACTCCACTTCTATTCGTCGTACGCAAATCTGCGACATAGCAATTTGTAGCTTAAAGCACGACACATCGACCTACCTTATACCGATCTGCGACGAACTTGCATAGTTTCGTCAAACATCGATCGTTTCGAGTGGTAGGCATTCTGGCCGTCAATGATGATTCATGACCTCACAGATATAAACAACTACAACTCCGCTTCTATTCGTCGTATGCAAATCTGCGACATAGCAATTTGTATCCTAAAACACGACACATCGAGCCACCTTATACCGATCTGCGAAGAACTTGCATAGTTTCGTCAAACGTTGATCGTTCCGAGTGGTAGGCAATCCGGCCGTCGATGGTGATTCATGGCCTCACAGATATAAACATCGATAACTCCGCTTCTATTCGTCGTATGCGAATCTGCGACATAGCAATTTGTAGGTTAAAACACGACACATCGACCCACCTTATACCGATCTGCGAAGAACTTGCATAGTTTCGTCAAACGTCGATCGTTCCGAGTGGTAGGCAATCCTGTCGTCAATGGTGATTCATGGCCTCACAGATATAAACATCGATAACTCCGCTTCTATTCGTCGTATGCGAATCTGCGGCATAGCAATTTGTAGCTTAAAGCACGACACATCGACCCACCTTATACCGATACCCGACGAACTTGCATAGTTTCGTCAAACATCGATCGTTTCGAGTGGTAGGCATTCCGGCCGTCAATGATGATTCATGACCTCACAGATATAAACAACTATAACTCCGCTTCTATTCGTCGTATGCAAATCTGCGACATAGCAATTTGTAGCTTAAAGCACGACACATCGAGCCACCTTATACCGATCTGCGACGAACTTGCATAGTTTCGTCAAACATCGGTCGTTTCGAGTGGAAAGCAATCCAGGCGTCAATGGTGATTCATGGCCTGAAACATATAAACAACTATAACTCCGCTTCTATTCGTCGTATGCGAATCTGCGACACAGCAACTTGTAGCTTAAAACACGGCCCAACGACCCACCTTATACCGATCTGCGACGAACTTGCATAGTTTCGTCAAACATCGATCGTTTCGAGTGGAAGGCAATCCGGCCGTTAATGGTGATTCATGGCCTGACAGATATAAACAACTATAACTCCACTTCTATTCGTCGTATGCGAATCTCCGACATAGCAATTTGTAGCTTAAAACACGACACATCGACCCATCTTATACCGATCTGCGAAGAACTTGCATAGTTTCGTCAACCGTCGATCGTTCCGAGTGGTAGGCAATCCTGTCGTCAATGGTGATTAATGGCCTCACAGATATAAACAACTATAACTCCACTTCTATTCGTCGTATGCGAATCTGCGACACAGCAATTTGTAGGTTAAAACACGACACATCGACCCACCTTATACCGATCTGCGAAGAACTTGCAGAGTTTCAGCAAACGTCGATCGTTCCGAGTGGTAGGCAATCCGGCCGTCAATGGTGATTCATGGCCTGACAGATATAAACAACTATAACTCCGCTTCTATTCGTCGTACGCTAATCTGCGACATAGCAATTTGTAGCCTAAAACACGACACATCGAGCCACCTTATACCGATCTGCGACCAACTTGCATAGTTTCGTCAAACATCGGTCGTTTCGAGTGGAAAGCAATCCAGGCGTCAATGGTGATTCATGGCCTGACACATATAAACAACTATAACTCCGCTTCTATTCGTCGTATGCGAATCTGCGACATAGCAATTTGTAGGTTAAAACACGACACATCGTCCCACCTTATACCGATCTGCGAAGAACTTGCATAGTTTCGTCAAACGTCGATCGTTCCGAGTGGTAGGCAATCCGGCCGTCAATGGTGATTCACGGCCTGACAGATATAAACAACTATAACTCCGCTTCTATTCGTCGTATGCAAATCTGCGACATAGCAATTTGTAGCTTAAAACATGGCACATCGACCCACCTTATACCGATCTGCGAAGAACTTGCAGAGTTTCGGCAAACGTCGATCGTTCCGAGTGGTAGGCAATCCGGCCGTCAATGGTGATTCATGGCCTGACAGATATAAACAACTATAACTCCGCTTCTGTTCGTCGTACGCAAATCTGCGACATAGCAATTTGTAGCCTAAAACACGACACATCGAGCCACCTTATACCAATCTGCGAAGAACTTGCATAGTTTCGTCAAACATCGATCGTTCCGAGTGGTAGGCAATCCGGCCGTCAATGGTGATTCACGGCCTGACAGATATAAACAACTATAACTCCGCTTCTATTCGTCGTATGCAAATCTGCGACAAAGCCATTTGTAGCTTAAAGCACGACACATCGACACACCTTATACCGATCTGCGACGAACTTGCATAGTTTCGTCAAACATCGATCGTTTCGATTGGAAGGCAATCCGGCCGTCAATGGTGATTCACGGCCTGACAGATATAAACAACTATAACTCCGCTTCTATTCATCGTATGCAAATCTGCGACATAGCAATTTGTAGCTTAAAACACGGCACATCGACCCACCTTATACCGATCTGCGAAGAACTTGCAGAGTTTCGGCAAACGTCGATCGTTCCGAGTGGTAGGCAATCCGGCCGTCAATGGTGATTCATGGCCTGACAGATATAAACAACTATAACTCCGCTTCTATTCGTCGTACGCAAATCTGCGACATAGCAATTTGTAGCCTAAAACACGACACATCGAGCCACCTTACACAGATCTGCGACGAACTTGCATAGTTTCGTCAAACATCGGTCGTTTCGAGTGGAAAGCAATCCAGGCGTCAATGGTGATTCATGGCCTGACACATATAAACAACTATAACTCCGCTTCTATTCGTCGGATGCGAATCTGCGACATAGCAATTTGTAGGTTAAAACACGACACATCGTCCCACCTTATACCGATCTGCGAAGAACTTGCATAGTTTCGTCAAACGTCGATCGTTCCGAGTGGTAGGCAATCCTGCCGTCAATGGTGATTAATGGCCTCACAGATATAAACAACTATAACTCCACTTCTATTCGTCGTATGCGAATCTGCGACATAGCAAGTTGTAGCTTAAAACACGGCCCAACGACCCACCTTATACCGATCTGCGTCGAACCTGCATAGTTTCGTCAAACATCGATCGTTTCGAGTGGAAGGCAATCCGGCCGTCAATGGTGATTCATAGCCTAACAGACATTAACAACTGTAACTCCGCTTCTATTTGTTGTATGCAAATCTGCGACATAGCAAGTTGTAGCTTAAACCACGACACATCGACCCACCTTATACCGATCTGAAAAGATCTTTCATAGTTTCGTCAATCGTCGATCGTTCCGAGTGGTAGGCAATCCGGCCGTCGATGGTGATTCATGGCCTCACAGATATAAACAACTGCAACTCCGCTTCTATTCGTCGTATGCAAATCTGCGACATAGCCATTTGTAGCTTAAAGCACGACACATCGACCCACCTTACACCGATCTGCGACGAACTTGCATAGTTTCGTCAAACATCGATCGTTTCGAGTGGAAGGCAATCCGGCCGTCAATGGTGATTCATGGCCTGACAGATATAAACAACTATAACTCCACTTCTATTCGTCGTATGCAAATCTGCAACATAGCAATTTGTAGCTTATAACACGACACATCGACCCACCTTATACCGATCTGCGTCGAACCTGCATAGTTTCGTCAAACATCGATCGTTTCGAGTGGAAGGCAATCCGGCCGTCAATGGTGATTCATGGCCTAACAGACATTAACAACTGTAACTCCGCTTCTATTTGTTGTATGCAAATCTGCGACATAGCAAGTTGTAGCTTAAACCACGACACATCGACCCACCTTATACCGATCTGAAAAGATCTTTCATAGTTTCGTCAATCGTCGATCGTTCCGAGTGGTAGGCAATCCGGCCGTCGATGGTGATTCATGGCCTCACAGATATAAACAACTGCAACTCCGCTTCTATTCGTCGTATGCAAATCTGCGACATAGCCATTTGTAGCTTAAAGCACGACACATCGACCCACCTTACACCGATCTGCGACGAACTTGCATAGTTTCGTCAAACATCGATCGTTTCGAGTGGAAGGCAATCCGGCCGTCAATGGTGATTCATGGCCTGACAGATATAAACAACTATAACTCCACTTCTATTCGTCGTATGCAAATCTGCGACATAGCAATTTGTAGCTTAAAACACGACACATCGACCCACCTTATACCGATCTGCGAAGAACTTGCATAGTTTCGTCAAACGTCGACCGTTCCGAGTGGTAGGCAATCCGGCCGTCGATGGTGATTCATGGCCTCACAGATATAAATAACTATAACTCCGCTTCTATTCGTCGTATGCAAATCTGCGACATAGCAATTTGTAGCTTAAAGCACGACACATCGACCCACCTTATACCGATCTGCGAAGAACTTGCATAGTTTCGGCAAACGTCGATCGTTCCGAGTGGTAGGCAATCCGGCCGTCAATGGTGATTCACGGCCTGACAGATATAAACAACTATAACTCCGCTTCTATTCGTCGTATGCAAATCTGCGACATAGCAATTTGTAGCTTAAAACACGGCACATCGACCCACCTTATACCGATCTGCGAAGAACTTGCATAGTTCCGTCAAACATCGATCGTTTCGAGTGGTAGGCATTCCGGCCGTCAATGATGATTCATGACCTCACAGATATAAACAACTATAACTCCGCTTCTATTCGTCGTATGCAAATCTGCGACATAGCAATTTGTAGCTTAAAGCACGACACATCGACCTACCTTATACCGATCTGCGAAGAACTTGCATAGTTTCGTCAAACGTCGATCGTTCCGAGTGGTAGGCAATCCTGTCGTCAATGGTGATTCATGGCCTCACAGATATAAACATCGATAACTCCGCTTCTATTCGTCGTATGCGAATCTGCGGCATAGCAATTTGTAGCTTAAAGCACGACACATCGACCCACCTTATACCGATACGCGACGAACTTGCATAGTTTCGTCAAACATCGATCGTTTCGAGTGGTAGGCATTCCGGCCGTCAATGATGATTCATGACCTCACAGATATAAACAACTATAACTCCGCTTCTATTCGTCGTATGCAAATCTGCGACATAGCAATTTGTAGCTTAAAGCACGACACATCGAGCCACCTTATACCGATCTGCGACGAACTTGCATAGTTTCGTCAAACATCGGTCGTTTCGAGTGGAAAGCAATCCAGGCGTCAATGGTGATTCATGGCCTGAAACATATAAACAACTATAACTCCGCTTCTATTCGTCGTATGCGAATCTGCGACACAGCAACTTGTAGCTTAAAACACGGCCCAACGACCCACCTTATACCGATCTGCGACGAACTTGCATAGTTTCGTCAAACATCGATCGTTTCGAGTGGAAGGCAATCCGGCCGTCAATGGTGATTCATGGCCTGACAGATATAAACAACTATAACTCCACTTCTATTCGTCGTATGCGAATCTCCGACATAGCAATTTGTAGCTTAAAACACGACACATCGACCCATCTTATACCGATCTGCGAAGAACTTGCATAGTTTCGTCAACCGTCGATCGTTCCGAGTGGTAGGCAATCCTGTCGTCAATGGTGATTAATGGCCTCACAGATATAAACAACTATAACTCCACTTCTATTCGTCGTATGCGAATCTGCGACACAGCAATTTGTAGGTTAAAACCCGACACATCGACCCACCTTATACCGATCTGCGACGAACTTGCATAGTTTCGTCAAACATCGATCGTTTCGAGTGGAAGGCAATCCGGCCGTCAATGGTGATTCATGGCCTGACAGATATAAACAACTATAATTCCACTTCTATTCGTCGTATGCGAATCTGCGACATAGCAATTTGTAGCTTAAAACACGACACATCGACCCATCTTATACCGATCTGCGAAGAACTTGCATAGTTTCGTCAACCGTCGATCGTTCCGAGTGGTAGGCAATCCTGCCGTCAATTGTGATTCATGGCCTCACAGATATAAACAACTATAACTCCGCTTCTATTCGTCGTATGCAAATCTGCGACATAGCAATTTGTAGCTTAAAACACGGCACATCGACCCACCTTATACCGATCTGCGAAGAACATGCAGAGTTTCGGCAAACGTCGATCGTTCCGAGTGGTAGGCAATCCGGCCGTCAATGGTGATTCATGGCCTGACAGATATAAACAACTATAACTCCGCTTCTATTCGTCGTACGCAAATCTGCGACATAGCAATTTGTGGCCTAAAACACGACACATCGAGCCACCTTATACCGATCTGCGAAGAACTTGCATAGTTTCGTCAAACGTCGATCGTTCCGAGTGGTAGGCAATCCGGCCGTCGATGGTGATTCATGGCCTCACAGATATAAACATCGATAACTCCGCTTCTAATCGTCGTATGCGAATTTGCGGCATAGCAATTTGTAGCTTAAAGCACGACACATCGACCCACCTTATACCGATCTGTGACGAACTTGCATAGTTCCGTCAAACATCGATCGTTTCGAGTGGTAGGCATTCCGGCCGTCAATGATGATTCATGACCTCACAGATATAAACAACTATAACTCCGCTTCTATTCGTCGTATGCAAATCTGCGACATAGCAATTTGTAGCTTAAAGCACGACACATCGACCTACCTTATACCGATCTGCGACGAACTTGCATAGTTTCGTCAAACATCGATCGTTTCGAGTGGTAGGCATTCTGGCCGTCAATGATGATTCATGACCTCACAGATATAAACAACTACAACTCCGCTTCTATTCGTCGTATGCAAATCTGCGACATAGCAATTTGTATCCTAAAACACGACACATCGAGCCACCTTATACCGATCTGCGAAGAACTTGCATAGTTTCGTCAAACGTCGATCGTTCCGAGTGGTAGGCAATCCGGCCGTCGATGGTGATTCATGGCCTCACAGATATAAACATCGATAACTCCGCTTCTATTCGTCGTATGCGAATCTGCGACATAGCAATTTGTAGGTTAAAACACGACACATCGACCCACCTTATACCGATCTGCGAAGAACTTGCATAGTTTCGTCAAACGTCGATCGTTCCGAGTTTTAGGCAATCCTGTCGTCAATGGTGATTCATGGCCTCACAGATATAAACATCGATAACTCCGCTTCTATTCGTCGTATGCGAATCTGCGGCATAGCAATTTGTAGCTTAAAGCACGACACATCGACCCACCTTATACCGATACGCGACGAACTTGCATAGTTTCGTCAAACATCGATCGTTTCGAGTGGTAGGCATTCCGGCCGTCAATGATGATTCATGACCTCACAGATATAAACAACTATAACTCCGCTTCTATTCGTCGTATGCAAATCTGCGACATAGCAATATGTAGCTTAAAGCACGACACATCGAGCCACCTTATACCGATCTGCGACGAACTTGCATAGTTTCGTCAAACATCGGTCGTTTCGAGTGGAAAGCAATCCAGGCGTCAATGGTGATTCATGGCCTGAAACATATAAACAACTATAACTCCGCTTCTATTCGTCGTATGCGAATCTGCGACACAGCAACTTGTAGCTTAAAACACGGCCCAACGACCCACCTTATACCGATCTGCGACGAACTTGCATAGTTTCGTCAAACATCGATCGTTTCGAGTGGAAGGCAATCCGGCCGTCAATGGTGATTCATGGCCTGACAGATATAAACAACTATAACTCCACTTCTATTCGTCGTATGCGAATCTCCGACATAGCAATTTGTAGCTTAAAACACGACACATCGACCCATCTTATACCGATCTGCGAAGAACTTGCATAGTTTCGTCAACCGTCGATCGTTCCGAGTGGTAGGCAATCCTGTCGTCAATGGTGATTAATGGCCTCACAGATATAAACAACTATAACTCCACTTCTATTCGTCGTATGCGAATCTGCGACACAGCAATTTGTAGGTTAAAGCACGACACATCGACCCACCTTATACCGATCTGCGACGAACTTGCATAGTTTCGTCAAACATCGATCGTTTCGAGTGGAAGGCAATCCGGCCGTCAATGGTGATTCATGGCCTGACAGATATAAACAACTATAATTCCACTTCTATTCGTCGTATGCGAATCTGCGACATAGCAATTTGTAGCTTAAAACACGACACATCGACCCATCTTATACCGATCTGCGAAGAACTTGCATAGTTTCGTCAACCGTCGATCGTTCCGAGTGGTAGGCAATCCTGCCGTCAATTGTGATTCATGGCCTCACAGATATAAACAACTATAACTCCGCTTCTATTCGTCGTATGCAAATCTGCGACATAGCAATTTGTAGCTTAAAAAACGGCACATCGACCCACCTTATACCGATCTGCGAAGAACATGCAGAGTTTCGGCAAACGTCGATCGTTCCGAGTGGTAGGCAATCCGGCCGTCAATGGTGATTCATGGCCTGACAGATATAAACAACTATAACTCCGCTTCTATTCGTCGTACGCAAATCTGCGACATAGCAATTTGTGGCCTAAAACACGACACATCGAGCCACCTTATACCGATCTGCGAAGAACTTGCATAGTTTCGTCAAACGTCGATCGTTCCGAGTGGTAGGCAATCCTGTCGTCAATGGTGATTCATGGCCTCACAGATATAAACATCGATAACTCCGCTTCTATTCGTCGTATGCGAATCTGCGGCATAGCAATTTGTAGCTTAAAGCACGACACATCGACCCACCTTATACCGATACGCGACGAACTTGCATAGTTTCGTCAAACATCGATCGTTTCGAGTGGTAGGCATTCCGGCCGTCAATGATGATTCATGACCTCACAGATATAAACAACTATAACTCCGCTTCTATTCGTCGTATGCAAATCTGCGACATAGCAATTTGTAGCTTAAAGCACGACACATCGAGCCACCTTATACCGATCTGCGACGAACTTGCATAGTTTCGTCAAACATCGGTCGTTTCGAGTGGAAAGCAATCCAGGCGTCAATGGTGATTCATGGCCTGAAACATATAAACAACTATAACTCCGCTTCTATTCGTCGTATGCGAATCTGCGGCATAGCAATTTGTAGCTTAAAGCACGACACATCGACCCACCTTATACCGATACGCGACGAACTTGCATAGTTTCGTCAAACATCGATCGTTTCGAGTGGTAGGCATTCCGGCCGTCAATGATGATTCATGACCTCACAGATATAAACAACTATAACTCCGCTTCTATTCGTCGTATGCAAATCTGCGACATAGCAATTTGTAGCTTAAAGCACGACACATCGAGCCACCTTATACCGATCTGCGACGAACTTGCATAGTTTCGTCAAACATCGGTCGTTTCGAGTGGAAAGCAATCCAGGCGTCAATGGTGATTCATGGCCTGAAACATATAAACAACTATAACTCCGCTTCTATTCGTCGTATGCGAATCTGCGACACAGTAACTTGTAGCTTAAAACACGGCCCAACGACCCACCTTATACCGATCTGCGACGAACTTGCATAGTTTCGTCAAACATCGATCGTTTCGAGTGGAAGGCAATCCGGCCGTCAATGGTGATTCATGGCCTGACATATATAAACAACTATAATTCCACTTCTATTCGTCGTATGCGAATCTGCGACATAGCAATTTGTAGCTTAAAACACGACACATCGACCCATCTTATACCGATCTGCGAAGAACTTGCATAGTTTCGTCAACCGTCGATCGTTCCGAGTGGTAGGCAATCCTGCCGTCAATTGTGATTCATGGCCTCACAGATATAAACACCAAAACTCCGCTTCTATTCGTCGTATGCAAATCTGCGACATAGCAATTTGTAGCTTAAAACACGGCACATCGACCCACCTTATACCGATCTGCGAAGAACATGCAGAGTTTCGGCAAACGTCGATCGTTCCGAGTGGTAGGCAATCCGGCCGTCAATGGTGATTCATGGCCTGACAGATATAAACAACTATAACTCCGCTTCTATTCGTCGTACGCAAATCTGCGACATAGCAATTTGTGGCCTAAAACACGACACATCGAGCCACCTTATACCGATCTGCGAAGAACTTGCATAGTTTCGTCAAACGTCGATCGTTCCGAGTGGTAGGCAATCCGGCCGTCGATGGTGATTCATGGCCTCACAGATATAAACATCGATAACTCCGCTTCTAATCGTCGTATGCGAATCTGCGGCATAGCAATTTGTAGCTTAAAGCACGACACATCGACCCACCTTATACCGATCTGCGACGAACTTGCATAGTTCCGTCAAACATCGATCGTTTCGAGTGGTAGGCATTCCGGCCGTCAATGATGATTCATGACCTCACAGATATAAACAACTATAACTCCGCTTCTATTCGTCGTATGCAAATCTGCGACATAGCAATTTGTAGCTTAAAGCACGACACATCGACCTACCTTATACCGATCTGCGAAGAACGTGCATAGTTTCGTCAAACGTCGATCGTTCCGAGTGGTAGGCAATCCTGTCGTCAATGGTGATTCATGGCCTCACAGATATAAACATCGATAACTCCGCTTCTATTCGTCGTATGCGAATCTGCGGCATAGCAATTTGTAGCTTAAAGCACGACACATCGACCCACCTTATACCGATACGCGACGAACTTGCATAGTTTCGTCAAACATCGATCGTTTCGAGTGGTAGGCATTCCGGCCGTCAATGATGATTCATGACCTCACAGATATAAACAACTATAACTCCGCTTCTATTCGTCGTATGCAAATCTGCGACATAGCAATTTGTAGCTTAAAGCACGACACATCGAGCCACCTTATACCGATCTGCGACGAACTTGCATAGTTTCGTCAAACATCGGTCGTTTCGAGTGGAAAGCAATCCAGGCGTCAATGGTGATTCATGGCCTGAAACATATAAACAACTATAACTCCGCTTCTATTCGTCGTATGCGAATCTGCGACACAGTAACTTGTAGCTTAAAACACGGCCCAACGACCCACCTTATACCGATCTGCGACGAACTTGCATAGTTTCGTCAAACATCGATCGTTTCGAGTGGAAGGCAATCCGGCCGTCAATGGTGATTCATGGCCTGACATATATAAACAACTATAATTCCACTTCTATTCGTCGTATGCGAATCTGCGACATAGCAATTTGTAGCTTAAAACACGACACATCGACCCATCTTATACCGATCTGCGAAGAACTTGCATAGTTTCGTCAACCGTCGATCGTTCCGAGTGGTAGGCAATCCTGCCGTCAATTGTGATTCATGGCCTCACAGATATAAACACCAAAACTCCGCTTCTATTCGTCGTATGCAAATCTGCGACATAGCAATTTGTAGCTTAAAACACGGCACATCGACCCACCTTATACCGATCTGCGAAGAACATGCAGAGTTTCGGCAAACGTCGATCGTTCCGAGTGGTAGGCAATCCGGCCGTCAATGGTGATTCATGGCCTGACAGATATAAACAACTATAACTCCGCTTCTATTCGTCGTACGCAAATCTGCGACATAGCAATTTGTGGCCTAAAACACGACACATCGAGCCACCTTATACCGATCTGCGAAGAACTTGCATAGTTTCGTCAAACGTCGATCGTTCCGAGTGGTAGGCAATCCGGCCGTCGATGGTGATTCATGGCCTCACAGATATAAACATCGATAACTCCGCTTCTAATCGTCGTATGCGAATCTGCGGCATAGCAATTTGTAGCTTAAAGCACGACACATCGACCCACCTTATACCGATCTGCGACGAACTTGCATAGTTCCGTCAAACATCGATCGTTTCGAGTGGTAGGCATTCCGGCCGTCAATGATGATTCATGACCTCACAGATATAAACAACTATAACTCCGCTTCTATTCGTCGTATGCAAATCTGCGACATAGCAATTTGTAGCTTAAAGCACGACACATCGACCTACCTTATACCGATCTGCGAAGAACGTGCATAGTTTCGTCAAACGTCGATCGTTCCGAGTGGTAGGCAATCCTGTCGTCAATGGTGATTCATGGCCTCACAGATATAAACATCGATAACTCCGCTTCTATTCGTCGTATGCGAATCTGCGGCATAGCAATTTGTAGCTTAAAGCACGACACATCGACCCACCTTATACCGATACGCGACGAACTTGCATAGTTTCGTCAAACATCGATCGTTTCGAGTGGTAGGCATTCCGGCCGTCAATGATGATTCATGACCTCACAGATATAAACAACTATAACTCCGCTTCTATTCGTCGTATGCAAATCTGCGACATAGCAATTTGTAGCTTAAAGCACGACACATCGAGCCACCTTATACCGATCTGCGACGAACTTGCATAGTTTCGTCAAACATCGGTCGTTTCGAGTGGAAAGCAATCCAGGCGTCAATGGTGATTCATGGCCTGAAACATATAAACAACTATAACTCCGCTTCTATTCGTCGTATGCGAATCTGCGACACAGTAACTTGTAGCTTAAAACACGGCCCAACGACCCACCTTATACCGATCTGCGACGAACTTGCATAGTTTCGTCAAACATCGATCGTTTCGAGTGGAAGGCAATCCGGCCGTCAATGGTGATTCATGGCCTGACATATATAAACAACTATAATTCCACTTCTATTCGTCGTATGCGAATCTGCGACATAGCAATTTGTAGCTTAAAACACGACACATCGACCCATCTTATACCGATCTGCGAAGAACTTGCATAGTTTCGTCAACCGTCGATCGTTCCGAGTGGTAGGCAATCCTGCCGTCAATTGTGATTCATGGCCTCACAGATATAAACACCAAAACTCCGCTTCTATTCGTCGTATGCAAATCTGCGACATAGCAATTTGTAGCTTAAAACACGGCACATCGACCCACCTTATACCGATCTGCGAAGAACATGCAGAGTTTCGGCAAACGTCGATCGTTCCGAGTGGTAGGCAATCCGGCCGTCAATGGTGATTCATGGCCTGACAGATATAAACAACTATAACTCCGCTTCTATTCGTCGTACGCAAATCTGCGACATAGCAATTTGTGGCCTAAAACACGACACATCGAGCCACCTTATACCGATCTGCGAAGAACTTGCATAGTTTCGTCAAACGTCGATCGTTCCGAGTGGTAGGCAATCCGGCCGTCGATGGTGATTCATGGCCTCACAGATATAAACATCGATAACTCCGCTTCTAATCGTCGTTTGCGAATCTGCGGCATAGCAATTTGTAGCTTAAAGCATGACACATCGACCCACCTTATACCGATCTGCGACGAACTTGCATAGTTCCGTCAAACATCGATCGTTTCGAGTGGTAGGCATTCCGGCCGTCAATGATGATTCATGACCTCACAGATATAAACAACTATAACTCCGCTTCTATTCGTCGTATGCAAATCTGCGACATAGCAATTTGTAGCTTAAAGCACGACACATCGACCTACCTTATACCGATCTGCGACGAACTTGCATAGTTTCGTCAAACATCGATCGTTTCGAGTGGTAGGCATTCTGGCCGTCAATGATGATTCATGACCTCACAGATATAAACAACTACAACTCCGCTTCTATTCGTCGTATGCAAATCTGCGACATAGCAATTTGTATCCTAAAACACGACACATCGAGCCACCTTATACCGATCTGCGAAGAACTTGCATAGTTTCGTCAAACGTCGATCGTTCCGAGTGGTAGGCAATCCGGCCGTCGATGGTGATTCATGGCCTCACAGATATAAACATCGATAACTCCGCTTCTATTCGTCGTATGCGAATCTGCGACATAGCAATTTGTAGGTTAAAACACGACACATCGACCCACCTTATACCGATCTGCGAAGAACTTGCATAGTTTCGTCAAACGTCGATCGTTCCGAGTGGTAGGCAATCCTGTCGTCAATGGTGATTCATGGCCTCACAGATATAAACATCGATAACTCCGCTTCTATTCGTCGTATGCGAATCTGCGGCATAGCAATTTGTAGCTTAAAGCACGACACATCGACCCACCTTATACCGATCTGCGAAGAACTTGCATAGTTTCGTCAAACATCGATCGTTTCGAGTGGTAGGCATTCCGGCCGTCAATGATGATTCATGACCTCACAGATATAAACAACTATAACTCCGCTTCTATTCGTCGTATGCAAATCTGCGACATAGCAATTTGTAGCTTAAAGCACGACACATCGAGCCACCTTATACCGATCTGCGACGAACTTGCATAGTTTCGTCAAAGATCGGTCGTTTCGAGTGGAAAGCAATCCAGGCGTCAATGGTGATTCATGGCCTTAAACGTATAAACAACTATAACTCCGCTTCTATTCGTCGTATGCGAATCTCCGACACAGCAACTTGTAGCTTAAAACACGGCCCAACGACCCACCTTATACCGATCTGCGACGAACTTGCATAGTTTCGTCAAACATCGATCGTTTCGAGTGGAAGGCAATCCGGCCGTCAATGGTGATTCATGGCCTGACAGATATAAACAACTATAACTCCACTTCTATTCGTCGTATGCGAATCTCCGACATAGCAATTTGTAGCTTAAAACACGACACATCGACCCATCTTATACCGATCTGCGAAGAACTTGCATAACTTCGTCAACCGTCGATCGTTCCGAGTGGTAGGCAATCCTGTCGTCAATGGTGATTAATGGCCTCACAGATATAAACAACTATAACTCCACTTCTATTCGTCGTATGCGAATCTGCGACACAGCAATTTGTAGGTTAAAACACGACACATCGACCCACCTTATACCGATCTGCGACGAACTTGCATAGTTTCGTCAAACATCGATCGTTTCGAGTGGAAGGCAATCCGGCCGTCAATGGTGATTCATGGCCTGACAGATATAAACAACTATAATTCCACTTCTATTCGTCGTATGCGAATCTGCGACATAGCAATTTGTAGCTTAAAACACGACACATCGACCCATCTTATACCGATCTGCGAAGAACTTGCATAGTTTCGTCAACCGTCGATCGTTCCGAGTGGTAGGCAATCCTGCCGTCAATTGTGATTCATGGCCTCACAGATATAAACAACTATAACTCCGCTTCTATTCGTCGTATGCAAATCTGCGACATAGCAATTTGTAGCTTAAAACACGACACATCGACCCACCTTATACCGATCTGCGAAGAACTTGCATAGTTTCGGCAAACGTCGATCGTTCCGAGTGGTAGGCAATCCGGCCGTCAATGGTGATTCATGGCCTGACAGATATAAACAACTATAACTCCGCTTCTATTCGTCGTACGCAAATCTGCGACATAGCAATTTGTGGCCTAAAACACGACACATCGAGCCACCTTATACCGATCTGCGAAGAACTTGCATAGTTTCGTCAAACGTCGATCGTTCCGAGTGGTAGGCAATCCGGCCGTCGATGGTGATTCATGGCCTCACAGATATAAACATCGATAACTCCGCTTCTAATCGTCGTATGCGAATCTGCGGCATAGCAATTTGTAGCTTAAAGCACGACACATCGACCCACCTTATACCGATCTGCGACGAACTTGCATAGTTCCGTCAAACATCGATCGTTTCGAGTGGTAGGCATTCCGGCCGTCAATGATGATTCATGACCTCACAGATATAAACAACTATAACTCCGCTTCTATTCGTCGTATGCAAATCTGCGACATAGCAATTTGTAGCTTAAAGCACGACACATCGACCTACCTTATACCGATCTGCGAAGAACGTGCATAGTTTCGTCAAACGTCGATCGTTCCGAGTGGTAGGCAATCCTGTCGTCAATGGTGATTCATGGCCTCACAGATATAAACATCGATAACTCCGCTTCTATTCGTCGTATGCGAATCTGCGGCATAGCAATTTGTAGCTTAAAGCACGACACATCGACCCACCTTATACCGATACGCGACGAACTTGCATAGTTTCGTCAAACATCGATCGTTTCGAGTGGTAGGCATTCCGGCCGTCAATGATGATTCATGACCTCACAGATATAAACAACTATAACTCCGCTTCTTTTCGTCGTATGCAAATCTGCGACATAGCAATTTGTAGCTTAAAGCACGACACATCGAGCCACCTTATACCGATCTGCGACGAACTTGCATAGTTTCGTCAAACATCGGTCGTTTCGAGTGGAAAGCAATCCAGGCGTCAATGGTGATTCATGGCCTGAAACATATAAACAACTATAACTCCGCTTCTATTCGTCGTATGCGAATCTGCGGCATAGCAATTTGTAGCTTAAAGCACGACACATCGACCCACCTTATACCGATCTGCGAAGAACTTGCATAGTTTCGTCAAACATCGATCGTTTCGAGTGGAAGGCAATCCGGCCGTCAATGATGATTCATGACCTCACAGATATAAACAACTATAACTCCGCTTCTATTCGTCGTATGCAAATCTGCGACATAGCAATTTGTAGCTTAAAGCACGACACATCGAGCCACCTTATACCGATCTGCGACGAACTTGCATAGTTTCGTCAAACATCGGTCGTTTCGAGTGGAAAGCAATCCAGGCGTCAATGGTGATTCATGGCCTTAAACGTATAAACAACTATAACTCCGCTTCTATTCGTCGTATGCGAATCTCCGACACAGCAACTTGTAGCTTAAAACACGGCCCAACGACCCACCTTATACCGATCTGCGACGAACTTGCATAGTTTCGTCAAACATCGATCGTTTCGAGTGGAAGGCAATCCGGCCGTCAATGGTGATTCATGGCCTGACAGATATAAACAACTATAACTCCACTTCTATTCGTCGTATGCGAATCTCCGACATAGCAATTTGTAGCTTAAAACACGACACATCGACCCATCTTATACCGATCTGCGAAGAACTTGCATAACTTCGTCAACCGTCGATCGTTCCGAGTGGTAGGCAATCCTGTCGTCAATGGTGATTAATGGCCTCACAGATATAAACAACTATAACTCCACTTCTATTCGTCGTATGCGAATCTGCGACACAGCAATTTGTAGGTTAAAACACGACACATCGACCCACCTTATACCGATCTGCGACGAACTTGCATAGTTTCGTCAAACATCGATCGTTTCGAGTGGAAGGCAATCCGGCCGTCAATGGTGATTCATGGCCTGACAGATATAAACAACTATAATTCCACTTCTATTCGTCGTATGCGAATCTGCGACATAGCAATTTGTAGCTTAAAACACGACACATCGACCCATCTTATACCGATCTGCGAAGAACTTGCATAGTTTCGTCAACCGTCGATCGTTCCGAGTGGTAGGCAATCCTGCCGTCAATTGTGATTCATGGCCTCACAGATATAAACAACTATAACTCCGCTTCTATTCGTCGTATGCAAATCTGCGACATAGCAATTTGTAGCTTAAAACACGACACATCGACCCACCTTATACCGATCTGCGAAGAACTTGCATAGTTTCGGCAAACGTCGATCGTTCCGAGTGGTAGGCAATCCGGCCGTCAATGGTGATTCATGGCCTGACAGATATAAACAACTATAACTCCGCTTCTATTCGTCGTACGCAAATCTGCGACATAGCAATTTGTGGCCTAAAACACGACACATCGAGCCACCTTATACCGATCTGCGAAGAACTTGCATAGTTTCGTCAAACGTCGATCGTTCCGAGTGGTAGGCAATCCGGCCGTCGATGGTGATTCATGGCCTCACAGATATAAACATCGATAACTCCGCTTCTAATCGTCGTATGCGAATCTGCGGCATAGCAATTTGTAGCTTAAAGCACGACACATCGACCCACCTTATACCGATCTGCGACGAACTTGCATAGTTCCGTCAAACATCGATCGTTTCGAGTGGTAGGCATTCCGGCCGTCAATGATGATTCATGACCTCACAGATATAAACAACTATAACTCCGCTTCTATTCGTCGTATGCAAATCTGCGACATAGCAATTTGTAGCTTAAAGCACGACACATCGACCTACCTTATACCGATCTGCGAAGAACGTGCATAGTTTCGTCAAACGTCGATCGTTCCGAGTGGTAGGCAATCCTGTCGTCAATGGTGATTCATGGCCTCACAGATATAAACATCGATAACTCCGCTTCTATTCGTCGTATGCGAATCTGCGGCATAGCAATTTGTAGCTTAAAGCACGACACATCGACCCACCTTATACCGATACGCGACGAACTTGCATAGTTTCGTCAAACATCGATCGTTTCGAGTGGTAGGCATTCCGGCCGTCAATGATGATTCATGACCTCACAGATATAAACAACTATAACTCCGCTTCTTTTCGTCGTATGCAAATCTGCGACATAGCAATTTGTAGCTTAAAGCACGACACATCGAGCCACCTTATACCGATCTGCGACGAACTTGCATAGTTTCGTCAAACATCGGTCGTTTCGAGTGGAAAGCAATCCAGGCGTCAATGGTGATTCATGGCCTGAAACATATAAACAACTATAACTCCGCTTCTATTCGTCGTATGCGAATCTGCGACACAGTAACTTGTAGCTTAAAACACGGCCCAACGACCCACCTTATACCGATCTGCGACGAACTTGCATAGTTTCGTCAAACATCGATCGTTTCGAGTGGAAGGCAATCCGGCCGTCAATGGTGATTCATGGCCTGACAGATATAAACAACTATAATTCCACTTCTATTCGTCGTATGCGAATCTGCGACATAGCAATTTGTAGCTTAAAACACGACACATCGACCCATCTTATACCGATCTGCGAAGAACTTGCATAGTTTCGTCAACCGTCGATCGTTCCGAGTGGTAGGCAATCCTGCCGTCAATTGTGATTCATGGCCTCACAGATATAAACACCAAAACTCCGCTTCTATTCGTCGTATGCAAATCTGCGACATAGCAATTTGTAGCTTAAAACACGGCACATCGACCCACCTTATACCGATCTGCGAAGAACATGCAGAGTTTCGGCAAACGTCGATCGTTCCGAGTGGTAGGCAATCCGGCCGTCAATGGTGATTCATGGCCTGACAGATATAAACAACTATAACTCCGCTTCTATTCGTCGTACGCAAATCTGCGACATAGCAATTTGTGGCCTAAAACACGACACATCGAGCCACCTTATACCGATCTGCGAAGAACTTGCATAGTTTCGTCAAACGTCGATCGTTCCGAGTGGTAGGCAATCCGGCCGTCGATGGTGATTCATGGCCTCACAGATATAAACATCGATAACTCCGCTTCTAATCGTCGTTTGCGAATCTGCGGCATAGCAATTTGTAGCTTAAAGCATGACACATCGACCCACCTTATACCGATCTGCGACGAACTTGCATAGTTCCGTCAAACATCGATCGTTTCGAGTGGTAGGCATTCCGGCCGTCAATGATGATTCATGACCTCACAGATATAAACAACTATAACTCCGCTTCTATTCGTCGTATGCAAATCTGCGACATAGCAATTTGTATCCTAAAACACGACACATCGAGCCACCTTATACCGATCTGCGAAGAACTTGCATAGTTTCGTCAAACGTCGATCGTTCCGAGTGGTAGGCAATCCGGCCGTCGATGGTGATTCATGGCCTCACAGATATAAACATCGATAACTCCGCTTCTATTCGTCGTATGCGAATCTGCGACATAGCAATTTGTAGGTTAAAACACGACACATCGACCCACCTTATACCGATCTGCGAAGAACTTGCATAGTTTCGTCAAACGTCGATCGTTCCGAGTGGTAGGCAATCCTGTCGTCAATGGTGATTCATGGCCTCACAGATATAAACATCGATAACTCCGCTTCTATTCGTCGTATGCGAATCTGCGGCATAGCAATTTGTAGCTTAAAGCACGACACATCGACCCACCTTATACCGATCTGCGAAGAACTTGCATAGTTTCGTCAAACATCGATCGTTTCGAGTGGTAGGCATTCCGGCCGTCAATGATGATTCATGACCTCACAGATATAAACAACTATAACTCCGCTTCTATTCGTCGTATGCAAATCTGCGACATAGCAATTTGTAGCTTAAAACACGGCACATCGACCCACCTTATACCGATCTGCGACGAACTTGCATAGTTTCGTCAAACATCGGTCGTTTCGAGTGGAAAGCAATCCAGGCGTCAATGGTGATTCATGGCCTTAAACGTATAAACAACTATAACTCCGCTTCTATTCGTCGTATGCGAATCTCCGACACAGCAACTTGTAGCTTAAAACACGGCCCAACGACCCACCTTATACCGATCTGCGACGAACTTGCATAGTTTCGTCAAACATCGATCGTTTCGAGTGGAAGGCAATCCGGCCGTCAATGGTGATTCATGGCCTGACAGATATAAACAACTATAACTCCACTTCTATTCGTCGTATGCGAATCTCCGACATAGCAATTTGTAGCTTAAAACACGACACATCGACCCATCTTATACCGATCTGCGAAGAACTTGCATAACTTCGTCAACCGTCGATCGTTCCGAGTGGTAGGCAATCCTGTCGTCAATGGTGATTAATGGCCTCACAGATATAAACAACTATAACTCCACTTCTATTCGTCGTATGCGAATCTGCGACACAGCAATTTGTAGGTTAAAACACGACACATCGACCCACCTTATACCGATCTGCGACGAACTTGCATAGTTTCGTCAAACATCGATCGTTTCGAGTGGAAGGCAATCCGGCCGTCAATGGTGATTCATGGCCTGACAGATATAAACAACTATAATTCCACTTCTATTCGTCGTATGCGAATCTGCGACATAGCAATTTGTAGCTTAAAACACGACACATCGACCCATCTTATACCGATCTGCGAAGAACTTGCATAGTTTCGTCAACCGTCGATCGTTCCGTGTGGTAGGCAATCCTGCCGTCAATTGTGATTCATGGCCTCACAGATATAAACAACTATAACTCCGCTTCTATTCGTCGTATGCAAATCTGCGACATAGCAATTTGTAGCTTAAAACACGACACATCGACCCACCTTATACCGATCTGCGAAGAACTTGCATAGTTTCGGCAAACGTCGATCGTTCCGAGTGGTAGGCAATCCGGCCGTCAATGGTGATTCACGGCCTGACAGATATAAACAACTATAACTCCGCTTCTATTCGTCGTATGCAAATCTGCGACATAGCAATTTGTAGCCTAGAACACGACACATCGACCCATCTTATACCGATCTGCGACGAACTTGCATAGTTTCGTCAACCATCGGTCGTTTCGAGTGGAAAGCAATCCAGGCGTCAATGGTGATTCATGGCCTGACACATTTAAACAACTATAACTCCGCTTCTATTCGTCGTATGCGAATCTGCGACACAGCAACTTGTAGCTTAAAACACGGCCCAACGACCCACCTAATACCAATCTGCGACGAACTTGCATAGTTTCGTCAAACATCCATCGTTTCGAGTAGAAGGCAATCCGGCCGTCAATGGTGATTCATGGCCTCACAGATATAAACAACTATAACTCCACTACTATTCGTAGTACGCGAATCTGCGACATAGCAATTTGTAGCTTAAAACACGACACATCGACCCATCTTATACCGATCTGCGAATAACTTGCATAGTTTCGTCAAACGTCGATCGTTCCGAGTGGTAGGCAATCCTGTCGTCAATGGTGATTCATGGCCTCACAGATATAAACAACTATAACTCCGCTTCTATTCGACGTATGCAAATCTGCGACATAGCAATTTGTAGCTTAAAACACGGCACATCGACCCACCTTATACCGATCTGCGAAGAACATGCAGAGTTTCGGCAAACGTCGATCGTTCCGAGTGGTAGGCAATCCGGCCGTCAATGGTGATTCATGGCCTGACAGATATAAACAACTATAACTCCGCTTCTATTCGTCGTACGCAAATCTGCGACATAGCAATTTGTGGCCTAAAACACGACACATCGAGCCACCTTATACCGATCTGCGAAGAACTTGCATAGTTTCGTCAAACGTCGATCGTTCCGAGTGGTAGGCAATCCGGCCGTCGATGGTGATTCATGGCCTCACAGATATAAACATCGATAACTCCGCTTCTAATCGTCGTATGCGAATCTGCGGCATAGCAATTTGTAGCTTAAAGCACGACACATCGACCCACCTTATACCGATCTGCGACGAACTTGCATAGTTCCGTCAAACATCGATCGTTTCGAGTGGTAGGCATTCCGGCCGTCAATGATGATTCATGACCTCACAGATATAAACAACTATAACTCCGCTTCTATTCGTCGTATGCAAATCTGCGACATAGCAATTTGTAGCTTAAAGCACGACACATCGACCTACCTTATACCGATCTGCGAAGAACGTGCATAGTTTCGTCAAACGTCGATCGTTCCGAGTGGTAGGCAATCCTGTCGTCAATGGTGATTCATGGCCTCACAGATATAAACATCGATAACTCCGCTTCTATTCGTCGTATGCGAATCTGCGGCATAGCAATTTGTAGCTTAAAGCACGACACATCGACCCACCTTATACCGATACGCGACGAACTTGCATAGTTTCGTCAAACATCGATCGTTTCGAGTGGTAGGCATTCCGGCCGTCAATGATGATTCATGACCTCACAGATATAAACAACTATAACTCCGCTTCTATTCGTCGTATGCAAATCTGCGACATAGCAATTTGTAGCTTAAAGCACGACACATCGAGCCACCTTATACCGATCTGCGACGAACTTGCATAGTTTCGTCAAACATCGGTCGTTTCGAGTGGAAAGCAATCCAAGCGTCAATGGTGATTCATGGCCTGAAACATATAAACAACTATAACTCCGCTTCTATTCGTCGTATGCGAATCTGCGACACAGTAACTTGTAGCTTAAAACACGGCCCAACGACCCACCTTATACCGATCTGCGACGAACTTGCATAGTTTCGTCAAACATCGATCGTTTCGAGTGGAAGGCAATCCGGCCGTCAATGGTGATTCATGGCCTGACAGATATAAACAACTATAATTCCACTTCTATTCGTCGTATGCGAATCTGCGACATAGCAATTTGTAGCTTAAAACACGACACATCGACCCATCTTATACCGATCTGCGAAGAACTTGCATAGTTTCGTCAACCGTCGATCGTTCCGAGTGGTAGGCAATCCTGCCGTCAATTGTGATTCATGGCCTCACAGATATAAACACCAAAACTCCGCTTCTATTCGTCGTATGCAAATCTGCGACATAGCAATTTGTAGCTTAAAACACGGCACATCGACCCACCTTATACCGATCTGCGAAGAACATGCAGAGTTTCGGCAAACGTCGATCGTTCCGAGTGGTAGGCAATCCGGCCGTCAATGGTGATTCATGGCCTGACAGATATAAACAACTATAACTCCGCTTCTATTCGTCGTACGCAAATCTGCGACATAGCAATTTGTGGCCTAAAACACGACACATCGAGCCACCTTATACCGATCTGCGAAGAACTTGCATAGTTTCGTCAAACGTCGATCGTTCCGAGTGGTAGGCAATCCGGCCGTCGATGGTGATTCATGGCCTCACAGATATAAACATCGATAACTCCGCTTCTAATCGTCGTATGCGAATCTGCGGCATAGCAATTTGTAGCTTAAAGCACGACACATCGACCCACCTTATACCGATCTGCGACGAACTTGCATAGTTCCGTCAAACATCGATCGTTTCGAGTGGTAGGCATTCCGGCCGTCAATGATGATTCATGACCTCACAGATATAAACAACTATAACTCCGCTTCTATTCGTCGTATGCAAATCTGCGACATAGCAATTTGTAGCTTAAAGCACGACACATCGACCTACCTTATACCGATCTGCGACGAACTTGCATAGTTTCGTCAAACATCGATCGTTTCGAGTGGTAGGCATTCTGGCCGTCAATGATGATTCATGACCTCACAGATATAAACAACTACAACTCCGCTTCTATTCGTCGTATGCAAATCTGCGACATAGCAATTTGTATCCTAAAACACGACACATCGAGCCACCTTATACCGATCTGCGAAGAACTTGCATAGTTTCGTCAAACGTCGATCGTTCCGAGTGGTAGGCAATCCGGCCGTCGATGGTGATTCATGGCCTCACAGATATAAACATCGATAACTCCGCTTCTATTCGTCGTATGCGAATCTGCGACATAGCAATTTGTAGGTTAAAACACGACACATCGACCCACCTTATACCGATCTGCGAAGAACTTGCATAGTTTCGTCAAACGTCGATCGTTCCGAGTGGTAGGCAATCCTGTCGTCAATGGTGATTCATGGCCTCACAGATATAAACATCGATAACTCCGCTTCTATTCGTCGTATGCGAATCTGCGGCATAGCAATTTGTAGCTTAAAGCACGACACATCGACCCACCTTATACCGATCTGCGAAGAACTTGCATAGTTTCGTCAAACATCGATCGTTTCGAGTGGTAGGCATTCCGGCCGTCAATGATGATTCATGACCTCACAGATATAAACAACTATAACTCCGCTTCTATTCGTCGTATGCAAATCTGCGACATAGCAATTTGTAGCTTAAAGCACGACACATCGAGGCACCTTATACCGATCTGCGACGAACTTGCATAGTTTCGTCAAACATCGGTCGTTTCGAGTGGAAAGCAATCCAGGCGTCAATGGTGATTCATGGCCTTAAACGTATAAACAACTATAACTCCGCTTCTATTCGTCGTATGCGAATCTCCGACACAGCAACTTGTAGCTTAAAACACGGCCCAACGACCCACCTTATACCGATCTGCGACGAACTTGCATAGTTTCGTCAAACATCGATCGTTTCGAGTGGAAGGCAATCCGGCCGTCAATGGTGATTCATGGCCTGACAGATATAAACAACTATAATTCCACTTCTATTCGTCGTATGCGAATCTGCGACATAGCAATTTGTAGCTTAAAACACGACACATCGACCCATCTTATACCGATCTGCGAAGAACTTGCATAGTTTCGTCAACCGTCGATCGTTCCGAGTGGTAGGCAATCCTGCCGTCAATTGTGATTCATGGCCTCACAGATATAAACAACTATAACTCCGCTTCTATTCGTCGTATGCAAATCTGCGACATAGCAATTTGTAGCTTAAAACACGACACATCGACCCACCTTATACCGATCTGCGAAGAACTTGCATAGTTTCGGCAAACGTCGATCGTTCCGAGTGGTAGGCAATCCGGCCGTCAATGGTGATTCACGGCCTGACAGATATAAACAACTATAACTCCGCTTCTATTCGTCGTATGCAAATCTGCGACATAGCAATTTGTAGCCTAGAACACGACACATCGACCCATCTTATACCGATCTGCGACGAACTTGCATAGTTTCGTCAACCATCGGTCGTTTCGAGTGGAAAGCAATCCAGGCGTCAATGGTGATTCATGGCCTGACACATTTAAACAACTATAACTCCGCTTCTATTCGTCGTATGCGAATCTGCGACACAGCAACTTGTAGCTTAAAACACGGCCCAACGACCCACCTAATACCAATCTGCGACGAACTTGCATAGTTTCGTCAAACATCCATCGTTTCGAGTAGAAGGCAATCCGGCCGTCAATGGTGATTCATGGCCTCACAGATATAAACAACTATAACTCCACTACTATTCGTCGTATGCGAATCTGCGACATAGCAATTTGTAGCGTAAAACACGACACATCGACCCATCTTATACCGATCTGCGAAGAACTTGCATAGTTTCGTCAACCGTCGATCGTTTCGAGTGGTAGGCATTCCGGCCGTCAATGATGATTCATGACCTCACAGATATAAACAACTATAACTCCGCTTCTATTCGTCGTATGCAAATCTGCGACATAGCAATTTGTAGCTTAAAGCACGACACATCGAGCCACCTTATACCGATCTGCGACGAACTTGCATAGTTTCGTCAAACATCGATCGTTTCGAGTGGTAGGCATTCTGGCCGTCAATGATGATTCATGACCTCATCAGATATAAACAACTACAACTCCGCTTCTATTCGTCGTATGCAAATCTGCGACATAGCAATTTGTATCCTAAAACACGACACATCGAGCCACCTTATACCGATCTGCGAAGAACTTGCATAGTTTCGTCAAACGTCGATCGTTCCGAGTGGTAGGCAATCCGGCCGTCGATGGTGATTCATGGCCTGAAACATATAAACATCGATAACTCCGCTTCTAATCGTCGTATGCGAATCTGCGGCATAGCAATTTGTAGCTTAAAGCACGACACATCGACCCACCTTATACCGATCTGCGACGAACTTGCATAGTTCCGTCAAACATCGATCGTTTCGAGTGGTAGGCATTCCGGCCGTCAATGATGATTCATGACCTCACAGATATAAACAACTATAACTCCGCTTCTATTCGTCGTATGCAAGTCTGCGACATAGCAATTTGTAGCTTATAGCACGACACATCGACCTACCTTATACCGATCTGCGAAGAACTTGCATAGTTTCGTCAAACGTCGATCGTTCCGAGTGGTAGGCAATCCTGTCGTCAATGGTGATTCATGGCCTCACAGATATAAACATCGATAACTCCGCTTCTATTCGTCGTATGCGAATCTGCGGCATAGCAATTTGTAGCTTAAAGCACGACACATCGACCCACCTTATACCGATACGCGACGAACTTGCATAGTTTCGTCAAACATCGATCGTTTCGAGTGGTAGGCATTCCGGCCGTCAATGATGATTCATGACCTCACAGATATAAACAACTATAACTCCGCTTCTATTCGTCGTATGCAAATCTGCGACATAGCAATTTGTAGCTTAAAGCACGACACATCGAGCCACCTTATACCGATCTGCGACGAACTTGCATAGTTTCGTCAAACATCGGTCGTTTCGAGTGGAAAGCAATCCAGGCGTCAATGGTGATTCATGGCCTGAAACATATAAACAACTATAACTCCGCTTCTATTCGTCGTATGCGAATCTGCGACACAGCAACTTGTAGCTTAAAACACGGCCCAACGACCCACCTTATACCGATCTGCGACAAACTTGCATAGTTTCGTCAAACATCGATCGTTTCGAGTGGAAGGCAATCCGGCCGTCAATGGTGATTCATGGCCTGACAGATATAAACAACTATAACTCCACTTCTATTCGTCGTATGCGAATCTCCGACATAGCAATTTGTAGCTTAAAACACGACACATCGACCCATCTTATACCGATCTGCGAAGAACTTGCATAGTTTCGTCAACCGTCGATCGTTCCGAGTGGTAGGCAATCCTGTCGTCAATGGTGATTAATGGCCTCACAGATATAAACAACTATAACTCCACTTCTATTCGTCGTATGCGAATCTGCGACACAGCAATTTGTAGGTTAAAACACGACACATCGACCCACCTTATACCGATCTGCGACGAACTTGCATAGTTTCGTCAAACATCGATCGTTTCGAGTGGAAGGCAATCCGGCCGTCAATGGTGATTCATGGCCTGACAGATATAAACAACTATAAATCCACTTCTATTCGTCGTAAGCGAATCTGCGACATAGCAATTTGTAGCTTAAAACACGACACATCGACCCATCTTATACCGATCTGCGAAGAACTTGCATAGTTTCGTCAACCGTCGATCGTTCCGAGTGGTAGGCAATCCTGCCGTCAATTGTGATTCATGGCCTCACAGATATAAACAACTATAACTCCGCTTCTATTCGTCGTATGCAAATCTGCGACATAGCAATTTGTAGCTTAAAACACGGCACATCGACCCACCTTATACCGATCTGCGAAGAACATGCAGAGTTTCGGCAAACGTCGATCGTTCCGAGTGGTAGGCAATCCGGCCGTCAATGGTGATTCATGGCCTGACAGATATAAACAACTATAACTCCGCTTCTATTCGTCGTACGCAAATCTGCGACATAGCAATTTGTGGCCTAAAACACGACACATCGAGCCACCTTATACCGATCTGCGAAGAACTTGCATAGTTTCGTCAAACGTCGATCGTTCCGAGTGGTAGGCAATCCGGCCGTCGATGGTGATTCATGGCCTCACAGATATAAACATCGATAACTCCGCTTCTAATCGTCGTATGCGAATCTGCGGCATAGCAATTTGTAGCTTAAAGCACGACACATCGACCCACCTTATACCGATCTGCGACGAACTTGCATAGTTCCGTCAAACATCGATCGTTTCGAGTGGTAGGCATTCCGGCCGTCAATGATGATTCATGACCTCACAGATATAAACAACTATAACTCCGCTTCTATTCGTCGTATGCAAATCTGCGACATAGCAATTTGTAGCTTAAAGCACGACACATCGACCTACCTTATACCGATCTGCGACGAACTTGCATAGTTTAGTCAAACATCGATCGTTTCGAGTGGTAGGCATTCTGGCCGTCAATGATGATTCATGACCTCACAGATATAAACAACTACAACTCCGCTTCTATTCGTCGTATGCAAATCTGCGACATAGCAATTTGTATCCTAAAACACGACACATCGAGCCACCTTATACCGATCTGCGAAGAACTTGCATAGTTTCGTCAAACGTCGATCGTTCCGAGTGGTAGGCAATCCGGCCGTCGATGGTGATTCATGGCCTCACAGATATAAACATCGATAACTCCGCTTCTATTCCTCGTATGCGAATCTGCGACATAGCAATTTGTAGGTTAAAACACGACACATCGACCCACCTTATACCGATCTGCGAAGAACTTGCATAGTTTCGTCAAACGTCGATCGTTCCGAGTGGTAGGCAATCCTGTCGTCAATGGTGATTCATGGCCTCACAGATATAAACATCGATAACTCCGCTTCTATTCGTCGTATGCGAATCTGCGGCATAGCAATTTGTAGCTTAAAGCACGACACATCGACCCACCGTATACCGATACGCGACGAACTTGCATAGTTTCGTCAAACATCGATCGTTTCGAGTGGTAGGCATTCCGGCCGTCAATGATGATTCATGACCTCACAGATATAAACAACTATAACTCCGCTTCTATTCGTCGTATGCAAATCTGCGACATAGCAATTTGTAGCTTAAAGCACGACACATCGAGCCACCTTATACCGATCTGCGACGAACTTGCATAGTTTCGTCAAACATCGGTCGTTTCGAGTGGAAAGCAATCCAGGCGTCAATGGTGATTCATGGCCTGAAACATATAAACAACTATAACTCCGCTTCTATTCGTCGTATGCGAATCTGCGACACAGCAACTTGTAGCTTAAAACACGGCCCAACGACCCACCTTATACCGATCTGCGACGAACTTGCATAGTTTCGTCAAACATCGATCGTTTCGAGTGGAAGGCAATCCGGCCGTCAATGGTGATTCATGGCCTGACAGATATAAACAACTATAACTCCACTTCTATTCGTCGTATGCGAATCTCCGACATAGCAATTTGTAGCTTAAAACACGACACATCGACCCATCTTATACCGATCTGCGAAGAACTTGCATAGTTTCGTCAACCGTCGATCGTTCCGAGTGGTAGGCAATCCTGTCGTCAATGGTGATTAATGGCCTCACAGATATAAACAACTATAACTCCACTTCTATTCGGCGTATGCGAATCTGCGACACAGCAATTTGTAGGTTAAAACACGACACATCGACCCACCTTATACCGATCTGCGACGAACTTGCATAGTTTCGTCAAACATCGATCGTTTCGAGTGGAAGGCAATCCGGCCGTCAATGGTGATTCATGGCCTGACAGATATAAACAACTATAATTCCACTTCTATTCGTCGTATGCGAATCTGCGACATAGCAATTTGTAGCTTAAAACACGACACATCGACCCATCTTATACCGATCTGCGAAGAACTTGCATAGTTTCGTCAACCGTCGATCGTTCCGAGTGGTAGGCAATCCTGCCGTCAATTGTGATTCATGGCCTCACAGATATAAACAACTATAACTCCGCTTCTATTCGTCGTATGCAAATCTGCGACATAGCAATTTGTAGCTTAAAACACGGCACATCGACCCACCTTATACCGATCTGCGAAGAACATGCAGAGTTTCGGCAAACGTCGATCGTTCCGAGTGGTAGGCAATCCGGCCGTCAATGGTGATTCATGGCCTGACAGATATAAACAACTATAACTCCGCTTCTATTCGTCGTACGCAAATCTGCGACATAGCAATTTGTGGCCTAAAACACGACACATCGAGCCACCTTATACCGATCTGCGAAGAACTTGCATAGTTTCGTCAAACGTCGATCGTTCCGAGTGGTAGGCAATCCGGCCGTCGATGGTGATTCATGACCTCACAGATATAAACATCGATAACTCCGCTTCTAATCGTCGTATGCGAATCTGCGGCATAGCAATTTGTAGCTTAAAGCACGACACATCGACCCACCTTATACCGATCTGCGACGAACTTGCATAGTTCCGTCAAACATCGATCGTTTCGAGTGGTAGGCATTCCGGCCGTCAATGATGATTCATGACCTCACAGATATAAACAACTATAACTCCGCTTCTATTCGTCGTATGCAAATCTGCGACATAGCAATTTGTAGCTTAAAGCACGACACATCGACCTACCTTATACCGATCTGCGACGAACTTGCATAGTTTCGTCAAACATCGATCGTTTCGAGTGGTAGGCATTCTGGCCGTCAATGATGATTCATGACCTCACAGATATAAACAACTACAACTCCGCTTCTATTCGTCGTATGCAAATCTGCGACATAGCAATTTGTATCCTAAAACACGACACATCGAGCCACCTTATACCGATCTGCGAAGAACTTGCATAGTTTCGTCAAACGTCGATCGTTCCGAGTGGTAGGCAATCCGGCCGTCGATGGTGATTCATGGCCTCACAGATATAAACATCGATAACTCCGCTTCTAATCGTCGTATGCGAATCTGCGGCATAGCAATTTGTAGCTTAAAGCACGACACATCGACCCACCTTATACCGATCTGCGACGAACTTGCATAGTTCCGTCAAACATCGATCGTTTCGAGTGGTAGGCATTCCGGCCGTCAATGATGATTCATGACCTCACAGATATAAACAACTATAACTCCGCTTCTATTCGTCGTATGCAAATCTGCGACATAGCAATTTGTAGCTTAAAGCACGACACATCGACCTACCTTATACCGATCTGCGAAGAACTTGCATAGTTTCGTCAAACGTCGATCGTTCCGAGTGGTAGGCAATCCTGCCGTCAATTGTGATTCATGGCCTCACAGATATAAACAACTATAACTCCGCTTCTATTCGTCGTATGCAAATCTGCGACATAGCAATTTGTAGCTTAAAACACGGCACATCGACCCACCTTATACCGATCTGCGAAGAACATGCAGAGTTTCGGCAAACGTCGATCGTTCCGAGTGGTAGGCAATCCGGCCGTCAATGGTGATTCATGGCCTGACAGATATAAACAACTATAACTCCGCTTCTATTCGTCGTACGCAAATCTGCGACATAGCAATTTGTGGCCTAAAACACGACACATCGAGCCACCTTATACCGATCTGCGAAGAACTTGCATAGTTTCGTCAAACGTCGATCGTTCCGAGTGGTAGGCAATCCGGCCGTCGATGGTGATTCATGACCTCACAGATATAAACATCGATAACTCCGCTTCTAATCGTCGTATGCGAATCTGCGGCATAGCAATTTGTAGCTTAAAGCACGACACATCGACCCACCTTATACCGATCTGCGACGAACTTGCATAGTTCCGTCAAACATCGATCGTTTCGAGTGGTAGGCATTCCGGCCGTCAATGATGATTCATGACCTCACAGATATAAACAACTATAACTCCGCTTCTATTCGTCGTATGCAAATCTGCGACATAGCAATTTGTAGCTTAAAGCACGACACATCGACCTACCTTATACCGATCTGCGACGAACTTGCATAGTTTCGTCAAACATCGATCGTTTCGAGTGGTAGGCATTCTGGCCGTCAATGATGATTCATGACCTCACAGATATAAACAACTACAACTCCGCTTCTATTCGTCGTATGCAAATCTGCGACATAGCAATTTGTATCCTAAAACACGACACATCGAGCCACCTTATACCGATCTGCGAAGAACTTGCATAGTTTCGTCAAACGTCGATCGTTCCGAGTGGTAGGCAATCCGGCCGTCGATGGTGATTCATGGCCTCACAGATATAAACATCGATAACTCCGCTTCTAATCGTCGTATGCGAATCTGCGGCATAGCAATTTGTAGCTTAAAGCACGACACATCGACCCACCTTATACCGATCTGCGACGAACTTGCATAGTTCCGTCAAACATCGATCGTTTCGAGTGGTAGGCATTCCGGCCGTCAATGATGATTCATGACCTCACAGATATAAACAACTATAACTCCGCTTCTATTCGTCGTATGCAAATCTGCGACATAGCAATTTGTAGCTTAAAGCACGACACATCGACCTACCTTATACCGATCTGCGAAGAACTTGCATAGTTTCGTCAAACGTCGATCGTTCCGAGTGGTAGGCAATCCTGTCGTCAATGGTGATTCATGGCCTCACAGATATAAACATCGATAACTCCGCTTCTATTCGTCGTATGCGAATCTGCGGCATAGCAATTTGTAGCTTAAAGCACGACACATCGACCCACCTTATACCGATACGCGACGAACTTGCATAGTTTCGTCAAACATCGATCGTTTCGAGTGGTAGGCATTCCGGCCGTCAATGATGATTCATGACCTCACAGATATAAACAACTATAACTCCGCTTCTATTCGTCGTATGCAAATCTGCGACATAGCAATTTGTAGCTTAAAGCACGACACATCGAGCCACCTTATACCGATCTGCGACGAACTTGCATAGTTTCGTCAAACATCGGTCGTTTCGAGTGGAAGGCAATCCGGCCGTCAATGGTGATTCATGGCCTGACAGATATAAACAACTATAATTCCACTTCTATTCGTCGTATGCGAATCTGCGACATAGCAATTTGTAGCTTAAAACACGACACATCGACCCATCTTATACCGATCTGCGAAGAACTTGCATAGTTTCGTCAACCGTCGATCGTTCCGAGTGGTAGGCAATCCTGCCGTCAATTGTGATTCATGGCCTCACAGATATAAACAACTATAACTCCGCTTCTATTCGCCGTATGCAAATCTGCGACATAGCAATTTGTAGCTTAAAACACGACACATCGACCCACCTTATACCGATCTGCGAAGAACTTGCATAGTTTCGGCAAACGTCGATCGTTCCGAGTGGTAGGCAATCCGGCCGTCAATGGTGATTCACGGCCTGACAGATATAAACAACTATAACTCCGCTTCTATTCGTCGTATGCAAATCTGCGACATAGCAATTTGTAGCCTAGAACACGACACATCGACCCATCTTATACCGATCTGCGACGAACTTGCATAGTTTCGTCAACCATCGGTCGTTTCGAGTGGAAAGCAATCCAGGCGTCAATGGTGATTCATGGCCTGACACATTTAAACAACTATAACTCCGCTTCTATTCGTCGTATGCGAATCTGCGACACAGCAACTTGTAGCTTAAAACACGGCCCAACGACCCACCTAATACCAATCTGCGACGAACTTGCATAGTTTCGTCAAACATCCCTCGTTTCGAGTAGAAGGCAATCCGGCCGTCAATGGTGATTCATGACCTCACAGATATAAACAACTATAACTCCACTACTATTCGTAGTACGCGAATCTGCGACATAGCAATTTGTAGCTTAAAACACGACACATCGACCCATCTTATACCGATCTGCGAATAACTTGCATAGTTTCGTCAAACGTCGATCGTTCCGAGTGGTAGGCAATCCTGTCGTCAATGGTGATTCATGGCCTCACAGATATAAACAACTATAACTCCGCTTCTATTCGTCGTATGCAAATCTGCGACATAGCAATTTGTAGCTTAAAACACGGCACATCGACCCACCTTATACCGATCTGCGAAGAACATGCAGAGTTTCGGCAAACGTCGATCGTTCCGAGTGGTAGGCAATCCGGCTGTCAATGGTGATTCATGGCCTGACAGATATAAACAACTATAACTCCGCTTCTATTCGTCGTACGCAAATCTGCGACATAGCAATTTGTGGCCTAAAACACGACACATCGAGCCACCTTATACCGATCTGCGAAGAACTTGCATAGTTTCGTCAAACGTCGATCGTTCCGAGTGGTAGGCAATCCGGCCGTCGATGGTGATTCATGGCCTCACAGATATAAACATCGATAACTCCGCTTCTAATCGTCGTATGCGAATCTGCGGCATAGCAATTTGTAGCTTAAAGCACGACACATCGACCCACCTTATACCGATCTGCGACGAACTTGCATAGTTCCGTCAAACATCGATCGTTTCGAGTGGTAGGCATTCCGGCCGTCAATGATGATTCATGACCTCACAGATATAAACAACTATAACTCCGCTTCTATTCGTCGTATGCAAATCTGCGACATAGCAATTTGTAGCTTAAAGCACGACACATCGACCTACCTTATACCGATCTGCGAAGAACGTGCATAGTTTCGTCAAACGTCGATCGTTCCGAGTGGTAGGCAATCCTGTCGTCAATGGTGATTCATGGCCTCACAGATATAAACATCGATAACTCCGCTTCTATTCGTCGTATGCGAATCTGCGGCATAGCAATTTGTAGCTTAAAGCACGACACATCGACCCACCTTATACCGATACGCGACGAACTTGCATAGTTTCGTCAAACATCGATCGTTTCGAGTGGTAGGCATTCCGGCCGTCAATGATGATTCATGACCTCACAGATATAAACAACTATAACTCCGCTTCTATTCGTCGTATGCAAATCTGCGACACAGCAATTTGTAGCTTAAAGCACGACACATCGAGCCACCTTATACCGATCTGCGACGAACTTGCATAGTTTCGTCAAACATCGGTCGTTTCGAGTGGAAAGCAATCCAGGCGTCAATGGTGATTCATGGCCTGAAACATATAAACAACTATAACTCCGCTTCTATTCGTCGTATGCGAATCTGCGACACAGTAACTTGTAGCTTAAAACACGGCCCAACGACCCACCTTATACCGATCTGCGACGAACTTGCATAGTTTCGTCAAACATCGATCGTTTCGAGTGGAAGGCAATCCGGCCGTCAATGGTGATTCATGGCCTGACAGATATAAACAACTATAATTCCACTTCTATTCGTCGTATGCGAATCTGCGACATAGCAATTTGTAGCTTAAAACACGACACATCGACCCATCTTATACCGATCTGCGAAGAACTTGCATAGTTTCGTCAACCGTCGATCGTTCCGAGTGGTAGGCAATCCTGCCGTCAATTGTGATTCATGGCCTCACAGATATAAACACCAGAACTCCGCTTCTATTCGTCGTATGCAAATCTGCGACATAGCAATTTGTAGCTTAAAACACGGCACATCGACCCACCTTATACCGATCTGCGAAGAACATGCAGAGTTTCGGCAAACGTCGATCGTTCCGAGTGGTAGGCAATCCGGCCGTCAATGGTGATTCATGGCCTGACAGATATAAACAACTATAACTCCGCTTCTATTCGTCGTACGCAAATCTGCGACATAGCAATTTGTGGCCTAAAACACGACACATCGAGCCACCTTATACCGATCTGCGAAGAACTTGCATAGTTTCGTCAAACGTCGATCGTTCCGAGTGGTAGGCAATCCGGCCGTCGATGGTGATTCATGGCCTCACAGATATAAACATCGATAACTCCGCTTCTAATCGTCGTATGCGAATCTGCGGCATAGCAATTTGTAGCTTAAAGCACGACACATCGACCCACCTTATACCGATCTGCGACGAACTTGCATAGTTCCGTCAAACATCGATCGTTTCGAGTGGTAGGCATTCCGGCCGTCAATGATGATTCATGACCTCACAGATATAAACAACTATAACTCCGCTTCTATTCGTCGTATGCAAATCTGCGACATAGCAATTTGTAGCTTAAAGCACGACACATCGACCTACCTTATACCGATCTGCGACGAACTTGCATAGTTTCGTCAAACATCGATCGTTTCGAGTGGTAGGCATTCTGGCCGTCAATGATGATTCATGACCTCACAGATATAAACAACTACAACTCCGCTTCTATTCGTCGTATGCAAATCTGCGACATAGCAATTTGTATCCTAAAACACGACACATCGAGCCACCTTATACCGATCTGCGAAGAACTTGCATAGTTTCGTCAAACGTCGATCGTTCCGAGTGGTAGGCAATCCGGCCGTCGATGGTGATTCATGGCCTCACAGATATAAACATCGATAACTCCGCTTCTATTCGTCGTATGCGAATCTGCGACATAGCAATTTGTAGGTTAAAACACGACACATCGACCCACCTTATACCGATCTGCGAAGAACTTGCATAGTTTCGTCAAACGTCGATCGTTCCGAGTGGTAGGCAATCCTGTCGTCAATGGTGATTCATGGCCTCACAGATATAAACATCGATAACTCCGCTTCTATTCGTCGTATGCGAATCTGCGGCATAGCAATTTGTAGCTTAAAGCACGACACATCGACCCACCTTATACCGATCTGCGAAGAACTTGCATAGTTTCGTCAAACATCGATCGTTTCGAGTGGTAGGCATTCCGGCCGTCAATGATGATTCATGACCTCACAGATATAAACAACTATAACTCCGCTTCTATTCGTCGTATGCAAATCTGCGACATAGCAATTTGTAGCTTAAAGCACGACACATCGAGCCACCTTATACCGATCTGCGACGAACTTGCATAGTTTCGTCAAACATCGGTCGTTTCGAGTGGAAAGCAATCCAGGCGTCAATGGTGATTCATGGCCTTAAACGTATAAACAACTATAACTCCGCTTCTATTCGTCGTATGCGAATCTCCGACACAGCAACTTGTAGCTTAAAACACGGCCCAACGACCCACCTTATACCGATCTGCGACGAACTTGCATAGTTTCGTCAAACATCGATCGTTTCGAGTGGAAGGCAATCCGGCCGTCAATGGTGATTCATGGCCTGACAGATATAAACAACTATAACTCCACTTCTATTCGTCGTATGCGAATCTCCGACATAGCAATTTGTAGCTTAAAACACGACACATCGACCCATCTTATACCGATCTGCGAAGAACTTGCATAACTTCGTCAACCGTCGATCGTTCCGAGTGGTAGGCAATCCTGTCGTCAATGGTGATTAATGGCCTCACAGATATAAACAACTATAACTCCACTTCTATTCGTCGTATGCGAAACTGCGACACAGCAATTTGTAGGTTAAAACACGACACATCGACCCACCTTATACCGATCTGCGACGAACTTGCATAGTTTCGTCAAACATCGATCGTTTCGAGTGGAAGGCAATCCGGCCGTCAATGGTGATTCATGGCCTGACAGATATAAACAACTATAATTCCACTTCTATTCGTCGTATGCGAATCTGCGACATAGCAATTTGTAGCTTAAAACACGACACATCGACCCATCTTATACCGATCTGCGAAGAACTTGCATAGTTTCGTCAACCGTCGATCGTTCCGAGTGGTAGGCAATCCTGCCGTCAATTGTGATTCATGGCCTCACAGATATAAACAACTATAACTCCGCTTCTATTCGTCGTATGCAAATCTGCGACATAGCAATTTGTAGCTTAAAACACGACACATCGACCCACCTTATACCGATCTGCGAAGAACTTGCATAGTTTCGGCAAACGTCGATCGTTCCGAGTGGTAGGCAATCCGGCCGTCAATGGTGATTCACGGCCTGACAGATATAAACAACTATAACTCCGCTTCTATTCGTCGTATGCAAATCTGCGACATAGCAATTTGTAGCCTAGAACACGACACATCGACCCATCTTATACCGATCTGCGACGAACTTGCATAGTTTCGTCAACCATCGGTCGTTTCGAGTGGAAAGCAATCCAGGCGTCAATGGTGATTCATGGCCTGACACATTTAAACAACTATAACTCCGCTTCTATTCGTCGTATGCGAATCTGCGACACAGCAACTTGTAGCTTAAAACACGGCCCAACGACCCACCTAATACCAATCTGCGACGAACTTGCATAGTTTCGTCAAACATCCATCGTTTCGAGTAGAAGGCAATCCGGCCGTCAATGGTGATTCATGGCCTCACAGATATAAACAACTATAACTGCACTACTATTCGTAGTACGCGAATCTGCGACATAGCAATTTGTAGCTTAAAACACGACACATCGACCCATCTTATACCGATCTGCGAATAACTTGCATAGTTTCGTCAAACGTCGATCGTTCCGAGTGGTAGGCAATCCTGTCGTCAATGGTGATTCATGGCCTCACAGATATAAACAACTATAACTCCGCCTCTATTCGTCGTATGCGAATCTGCGACATAGCAATTTGTAGCTTAAAGCACGATACATCGACCCACCTTATACCGAACTGCGACGAACTTGCATAGTTCCGTCAAACATCGATCGTTTCGAGTGGTAGGCATTCCGGCCGTCAATGATGATTCATGACCTCACAGATATAAACAACTATAACTCCGCTTCTATTCGTCGTATGCAAATCTGCGACATAGCAATTTGTAGCTTAAAGCACGACACATCGAGCCACCTTATACCGATCTGCGACGAACTTGCATAGTTTCGTCAAACATCGATCGTTTCGAGTGGTAGGCATTCTGGCCGTCAATGATGATTCATGACCTCACAGATATAAACAACTACAACTCCGCTTCTATTCGTCGTATGCAAATCTGCGACATAGCAATTTGTATCCTAAAACACGACACATCGAGCCACCTTATACCGATCTGCGAAGAACTTGCATAGTTTCGTCAAACGTCGATCGTTCCGAGTGGTAGGCAATCCGGCCGTCGATGGTGATTCATGGCCTGAAACATATAAACATCGATAACTCCGCTTCTAATCGTCGTATGCGAATCTGCGGCATAGCAATTTGTAGCTTAAAGCACGACACATCGACCCACCTTATACCGATCTGCGACGAACTTGCATAGTTCCGTCAAACATCGATCGTTTCGAGTGGTAGGCATTCCGGCCGTCAATGATGATTCATGACCTCACAGATATAAACAACTATAACTCCGCTTCTATTCGTCGTATGCAAGTCTGCGACATAGCAATTTGTAGCTTAAAGCACGACACATCGACCTACCTTATACCGATCTGCGAAGAACTTGCATAGTTTCGTCAAACGTCGATCGTTCCGAGTGGTAGGCAATCCTGTCGTCAATGGTGATTCATGGCCTCACAGATATAAACATCGATAACTCCGCTTCTATTCGTCGTATGCGAATCTGCGGCATAGCAATTTGTAGCTTAAAGCACGACACATCGACCCACCTTATACCGATACGCGACGAACTTGCATAGTTTCGTCAAACATCGATCGTTTCGAGTGGTAGGCATTCCGGCCGTCAATGATGATTCATGACCTCACAGATATAAACAACTATAACTCCGCTTCTATTCGTCGTATGCAAATCTGCGACATAGCAATTTGTAGCTTAAAGCACGACACATCGAGCCACCTTATACCGATCTGCGACGAACTTGCATAGTTTCGTCAAACATCGGTCGTTTCGAGTGGAAAGCAATCCAGGCGTCAATGGTGATTCATGGCCTGAAACATATAAACAACTATAACTCCGCTTCTATTCGTCGTATGCGAATCTGCGACACAGCAACTTGTAGCTTAAAACACGGCCCAACGACCCACCATATACCGATCTGCGACGAACTTGCATAGTTTCGTCAAACATCGATCGTTTCGAGTGGAAGGCAATCCGGCCGTCAATGGTGATTCATGGCCTGACAGATATAAACAACTATAACTCCACTTCTATTCGTCGTATGCGAATCTCCGACATAGCAATTTGTAGCTTAAAACACGACACATCGACCCATCTTATACCGATCTGCGAAGAACTTGCATAGTTTCGTCAACCGTCGATCGTTCCGAGTGGTAGGCAATCCTGTCGTCAATGGTGATTAATGGCCTCACAGATATAAACAACTATAACTCCACTTCTATTCGTCGTATGCGAATCTGCGACACAGCAATTTGTAGGTTAAAACACGACACATCGACCCACCTTATACCGATCTGCGACGAACTTGCATAGTTTCGTCAAACATCGATCGTTTCGAGTGGAAGGCAATCCGGCCGTCAATGGTGATTCATGGCCTGACAGATATAAACAACTATAATTCCACTTCTATTCGTCGTATGCGAATCTGCGACATAGCAATTTGTAGCTTAAAACACGACACATCGACCCATCTTATACCGATCTGCGAAGAACTTGCATAGTTTCGTCAACCGTCGATCGTTCCGAGTGGTAGGCAATCCTGCCGTCAATTGTGATTCATGGCCTCACAGATATAAACAACTATAACTCCGCTTCTATTCGTCGTATGCAAATCTGCGACATAGCAATTTGTAGCTTAAAACACGGCACATCGACCCACCTTATACCGATCTGCGAAGAACATGCAGAGTTTCGGCAAACGTCGATCGTTCCGAGTGGTAGGCAATCCGGCCGTCAATGGTGATTCATGGCCTGACAGATATAAACAACTATAACTCCGCTTCTATTCGTCGTACGCAAATCTGCGACATAGCAATTTGTGGCCTAAACCACGACACATCGAGCCACCTTATACCGATCTGCGAAGAACTTGCATAGTTTCGTCAAACGTCGATCGTTCCGAGTGGTAGGCAATCCGGCCGTCGATGGTGATTCATGGCCTCACAGATATAAACATCGATAACTCCGCTTCTAATCGTCGTATGCGAATCTGCGGCATAGCAATTTGTAGCTTAAAGCACGACACATCGACCCACCTTATACCGATCTGCGACGAACTTGCATAGTTCCGTCAAACATCGATCGTTTCGAGTGGTAGGCATTCCGGCCGTCAATGATGATTCATGACCTCACAGATATAAACAACTATAACTCCGCTTCTATTCGTCGTATGCAAATCTGCGACATAGCAATTTGTAGCTTAAAGCACGACACATCGACCTACCTTATACCGATCTGCGACGAACTTGCATAGTTTCGTCAAACATCGATCGTTTCGAGTGGTAGGCATTCTGGCCGTCAATGATGATTCATGACCTCACAGATATAAACAACTACAACTCCGCTTCTATTCGTCGTATGCAAATCTGCGACATAGCAATTTGTATCCTAAAACACGACACATCGAGCCACCTTATACCGATCTGCGAAGAACTTGCATAGTTTCGTCAAACGTCGATCGTTCCGAGTGGTAGGCAATCCGGCCGTCGATGGTGATTCATGGCCTCACAGATATAAACATCGATAACTCCGCTTCTATTCCTCGTATGCGAATCTGCGACATAGCAATTTGTAGGTTAAAACACGACACATCGACCCACCTTATACCGATCTGCGAAGAACTTGCATAGTTTCGTCAAACGTCGATCGTTCCGAGTGGTAGGCAATCCTGTCGTCAATGGTGATTCATGGCCTCACAGATATAAACATCGATAACTCCGCTTCTATTCGTCGTATGCGAATCTGCGGCATAGCAATTTGTAGCTTAAAGCACGACACATCGACCCACCGTATACCGATACGCGACGAACTTGCATAGTTTCGTCAAACATCGATCGTTTCGAGTGGTAGGCATTCCGGCCGTCAATGATGATTCATGACCTCACAGATATAAACAACTATAACTCCGCTTCTATTCGTCGTATGCAAATCTGCGACATAGCAATTTGTAGCTTAAAGCACGACACATCGAGCCACCTTATACCGATCTGCGACGAACTTGCATAGTTTCGTCAAACATCGGTCGTTTCGAGTGGAAAGCAATCCAGGCGTCAATGGTGATTCATGGCCTGAAACATATAAACAACTATAACTCCGCTTCTATTCGTCGTATGCGAATCTGCGACACAGCAACTTGTAGCTTAAAACACGGCCCAACGACCCACCTTATACCGATCTGCGACGAACTTGCATAGTTTCGTCAAACATCGATCGTTTCGAGTGGAAGGCAATCCGGCCGTCAATGGTGATTCATGGCCTGACAGATATAAACAACTATAACTCCACTTCTATTCGTCGTATGCGAATCTCCGACATAGCAATTTGTAGCTTAAAACACGACACATCGACCCATCTTATACCGATCTGCGAAGAACTTGCATAGTTTCGTCAACCGTCGATCGTTCCGAGTGGTAGGCAATCCTGTCGTCAATGGTGATTAATGGCCTCACAGATATAAACAACTATAACTCCACTTCTATTCGGCGTATGCGAATCTGCGACACAGCAATTTGTAGGTTAAAACACGACACATCGACCCACCTTATACCGATCTGCGACGAACTTGCATAGTTTCGTCAAACATCGATCGTTTCGAGTGGAAGGCAATCCGGCCGTCAATGGTGATTCATGGCCTGACAGATATAAACAACTATAATTCCACTTCTATTCGTCGTATGCGAATCTGCGACATAGCAATTTGTAGCTTAAAACACGACACATCGACCCATCTTATACCGATCTGCGAAGAACTTGCATAGTTTCGTCAACCGTCGATCGTTCCGAGTGGTAGGCAATCCTGCCGTCAATTGTGATTCATGGCCTCACAGATATAAACAACTATAACTCCGCTTCTATTCGTCGTATGCGAATCTGCGACACAGCAACTTGTAGCTTAAAACACGGCCCAACGACCCACCTAATACCAATCTGCGACGAACTTGCATAGTTTCGTCAAACATCCATCGTTTCGAGTAGAAGGCAATCCGGCCGTCAATGGTGATTCATGGCCTCACAGATATAAACAACTATAACTCCACTACTATTCGTAGTACGCGAATCTGCGACATAGCAATTTGTAGCTTAAAACACGACACATCGACCCATCTTATACCGATCTGCGAATAACTTGCATAGTTTCGTCAAACGTCGATCGTTCCGAGTGGTAGGCAATCCTGTCGTCAATGGTGATTCATGGCCTCACAGATATAAACAACTATAACTCCGCCTCTATTCGTCGTATGCAAATCTGCGACATAGCAATTTGTAGCTTAAAGCACGATACATCGACCCACCTTATACCGAACTGCGACGAACTTGCATAGTTTCGTCAAACATCGATCGTTTCGAGTGGTAGGCTTTCCGGCCGTCAATGATGATTCATGACCTCACAGATATAAACAACTATAACTCCGCATCTATTCGTCGTATGCAAATCTGCGACATAGCAATTTGTAGCCTAAAACACGACACATCGAGCCACATTATACCGATCTGCGACGAACTTGCATAGTTTCGTCAAACATCGATCGTTTCGAGTGGAAGGCAATCCGGCCGTCAATGATGATTCATGGCCTGACAGATATAAACAACTATAACTCCGCTTCTATTCGTCGTACGCAAATCTGCGACATAGCAATTTGTAGCCTAAAACACGACACATCGAGCCACCTTATACCGATCTGCGACGAACTTGCATAGTTTCGTCAAACATCGGTCGTTTCGAGTGGAAAGCAATCCAGGCGTCAATGGTGATTCATGGCCTGACACATATAAACAACTATAACTCCGCTTCTATTCGTCGTATGCGAATCTGCGACATAGCAATTTGTAGGTTAAAACACGACACATCGTCCCACCTTATACCGATCTGCGAAGAACTTGCATAGTTTCGTCAAACGTCGATCGTTCCGAGTGGTAGGCAATCCGGCCGTCAATGGTGATTCACGGCCTGACAGATATAAACTACTATAACTCTGCATCTATTCGTCGTATGCAAATCTGCGACATAGCAATTTGTAGCTTAAAACACGGCACATCGACCCACCTTATACCGATCTGCGAAGAACTTGCAGAGTATCGGCAAACGTCGATCGTTCCGAGTGGTAGGCAATCCGGCCGTCAATGGTGATTCATGGCCTGACAGATATAAACAACTGTAACTCCGCTTCTATTCGTCGTACGCAAATCTGCGACATAGCAATTTGTAGCCTAAAACACGACACATCGAGCCACCTTATACCGATCTGCGACGAACTTGCATAGTTTCGTCAAACATCGGTCGTTTCGAGTGGAAAGCAATGCAGGCGTCAATGGTGATTCATGGCCAGACACATAAAAACAACTATAACTCCGCTTCTATTCGTCGTATGCGAATCTGCGACACAGCAACTTGTAGCTTAAAACACGGCCCAACGACCCACCTTATACCGATCTGCGACGAACTTGCATAGTTTCGTCAAACATCGATCGTTTCGAGTGGTAGGCAATCCGGCCGTCAATGGTGATTCATGGCCTGACAGATATAAACAACTATAACTCCGCTTCTATTCGTCGTACGCAAATCTGCGACATAGCAGTTTGTAGCCTAAAACACGACACATCGAGCCACCTTATACCGATCTGCGACGAACTTGCATAGTTTCGTCAAGCGTCGATCGTTCCGAGTGGTAGGCAATCCGGTCGTCAATGGTGGTTAATGGCCTCACAGATATAAACATCGATAACTCCGCTTCTATTCGTCGTATGCGAATCTGCGAAATAGCAAGTTGTAGCTTAAAACACGGCCCAACGACCCACCTTATACCGATCTGCGACGAACTTGCATAGTTTCGTCAAACATCGGTCGTTTCGAGTGGAAAGCAATCCGGTCGTCAATGGTGATTCATGGCCTGACACATATAAACAACAATAACTCCGCTTCTATTCGTCGTACGCAAATCTGCGACATAGCAATTTGTAGCCTAAAACACGACACATCGAGCCACCTTGTACCGATCTGCGAAGAACTTGCATAGTTTCGTCAAACATCGATCGTTCCGAGTGGTAGGCAATCCTGTCGTCAATGGTGATTAATGGCCTCACAGATATAAACATCGATAACTCCGCTTCTATTCGTCGTATGCAAATCTGCGACATAGCAACTTGTAGCTTAAAGCACGGCCCAACGACCCACCTAATACCAATCTGCGACGAACTTGCATAGTTTCGTCAAACATCGATCGTTTCGAGTGGTAGGCATTCCGGCCGTCAATGATGATTCATGACCTCACAGATATAAACAACTATAACTCCGCTTCTATTCGTCGTATGCAAATCTGCGACATAGCAATTTGTAGCTTAAAGCACGACACATCGAGCCACCTTATACCGATCTGCGACGAACTTGCATAGTTTCGTCAAACATCGGTCGTTTCGAGTGGAAAGCAATCCAGGCGTCAATGGTGATTCATGGCCTGAAACATATAAACAACTATAACTCCGCTTCTATTCGTCGTATGCGAATCTGCGACACAGCAACTTGTAGCTTAAAACACGGCCCAACGACCCACCTTATACCGATCTGCGACGAACTTGCATAGTTTCGTCAAACATCGATCGTTCGAGTGGAAGGCAATCCTGTCGTCAATGGTGATTAATGGCCTCACAGATATAAACAACTATAACTCCACTTCTATTCGTCGTATGCGAATCTGCGACACAGCAATTTGTAGGTTAAAACACGACACATCGACCCACCTTATACCGATCTGCGACGAACTTGCATAGTTTCGTCAAACATCGATCGTTTCGAGTGGAAGGCAATCCGGCCGTCAATGGTGATTCATGGCCTGACAGATATAAACAACTATAACTCCACTTCTATTCGTCGTATGCGAATCTGCGACACAGCAATTTGTAGGTTAAAACACGACACATCGACCCACCTTATACCGATCTGCGACGAACTTGCATAGTTTCGTCAAACATCGATCGTTTCGAGTGGAAGGCAATCCGGCCGTCAATGGTGATTCATGGCCTGACAGATATAAACAACTATAATTCCACTTCTATTCGTCGTATGCGAATCTGCGACATAGCAATTTGTAGCTTAAAACACGACACATCGACCCATCTTATACCGATCTGCGAAGAACTTGCATAGTTTCGTCAACCGTCGATCGTTCCGAGTGGTAGGCAATCCTGCCGTCAATTGTGATTCATGGCCTCACAGATATAAACAACTATAACTCCGCTTCTATTCGTCGTATGCAAATCTGCGACATAGCAATTTGTAGCTTAAAACACGGCACATCGACCCACCTTATACCGATCTGCGAAGAACATGCAGAGTTTCGGCAAACGTCGATCGTTCCGAGTGGTAGGCAATCCGGCCGTCAATGGTGATTCATGGCCTGACAGATATAAACAACTATAACTCCGCTTCTATTCGTCGTACGCAAATCTGCGGCATAGCAATTTGTGGCCTAAAACACGACACATCGAGCCACCTTATACCGATCTGCGAAGAACTTGCATAGTTTCGTCAAACGTCGATCGTTCCGAGTGGTAGGCAATCCGGCCGTCGATGGTGATTCATGGCCTCACAGATATAAACATCGATAACTCCGCTTCTAATCGTCGTATGCGAATCTGCGACATAGCAATTTGTAGGTTAAAACACGACACATCGACCCACCTTATACCGATCTGCGAAGAACTTGCATAGTTTCGTCAAACGTCGATCGTTCCGAGTGGTAGGCAATCCTGTCGTCAATGGTGATTCATGGCCTCACAGATATAAACATCGATAACTCCGCTTCTATTCGTCGTATGCGAATCTGCGGCATAGCAATTTGTAGCTTAAAGCACGACACATCGACCCACCTTATACCGATAAGCGACGAACTTGCATAGTTTCGTCAAACATCGATCGTTTCGAGTGGTAGGCATTCCGGCCGTCAATGATGATTCATGACCTCACAGATATAAACAACTATAACTCCGCTTCTATTCGTCGTATGCAAATCTGCGACATAGCAATTTGTAGCTTAAAGCACGACACATCGAGCCACCTTATACCGATCTGCGACGAACTTGCATAGTTTCGTCAACCGTCGATCGTTCCGAGTGGTAGGCAATCCTGCCGTCAATTGTGATTCATGGCCTCACAGATATAAACATCGATAACTCCGCTTCTATTCGTCGTATGCGAATCTGCGGCATAGCAATTTGTAGCTTAAAGCACGACACATCGAGCCACCTTATACCGATCTGCGACGAACTTGCATAGTTTCGTCAAACGTCGATCGTTCCGAGTGGTAGGCAATCCTGTCGTCAATGGTGATTCATGGCCTCACAGATATAAACAACTATAACTCCGCCTCTATTCGTCGTATGCAAATCTGCGACATAGCAATTTGTAGCTTAAAGCACGATACATCGACACACCTTATACCGAACTGCGACGAACTTGCATAGTTTCGTCAAACATCGATCGTTTCGAGTGGTAGGCTTTCCGGCCGTCAATGATGATTCATGACCTCACAGATATAAACAACTATAACTCCGCATCTATTCGTCGTATGCAAATCTGCGACATAGCAATTTGTAGCCTAAAACACGACACATCGAGCCACATTATACCGATCTGCGACGAACTTGCATAGTTTCGTCAAACATCGATCGTTTCGAGTGGAAGGCCATCCGGCCGTCAATGATGATTCATGGCCTGACAGATATAAACAACTATAACTCCACTTCTATTCGTCGTATGCGAATCTGCGACATAGCAATTTGTAGCTTAAAACACGACACATCGACCCACCTTATACCGATCTGCGACGAACTTGCATAGTTTCGTCAAACATCGATCGTTTCGAGTGGTAGGCATTCCGGCCGTCAATGATGATTCATGACCTCACAGATATAAACAACTATAACTCCGCTTCTATTCGTCGTATGCAAATCTGCGACATAGCAATTTGTAGCTTAAAGCACGACACATCGACCTACCTTATACCGATCTGGGAAGAACTTGCATAGTTTCGTCAAACGTCGATCGTTCCGAGTGGTAGGCAATCCGGCCGTCAATGGTGATTCACGGCCTGACAGATATAAACAACTATAACTCCGCTTCTATTCGTCGTATGCAAATCTGCGACATAGCAATTTGTAGCTTAAAACACGGCACATCGACCCACCTTATACCGATCTGCGAAGAACTTGCAGAGTTTCGGCAAACGTCGATCGTTCCGAGTGGTAGGCAATCCGGCCGTCAATGGTGATTCACGGCCTGACAGATATAAACAACTATAACTCCGCTTCTATTCGTCGTATGCAAATCTGCGACATAGCAATTTGTAGCTTAAAACACGGCACATCGACCCACCTTATACCGATCTGCGAAGAACTTGCAGAGTTTCGGCAAACGTCGATCGTTCCGAGTGGTAGGCAATCCGGCCGTCAATGGTGATTCATGGCCTGACAGATATAAACAACTATAACTCCGCTTCTATTCGTCTTACGCAAATCTGCGACATAGCAGTTTGTAGCCTAAAACACGACACATCGAGCCACCTTATACCGATCTGCGACGAACTTGCATAGTTTCGTCAAGCGTCGATCGTTCCGAGTGGTAGGCAATCCGGTCGTCAATGGTGGTTAATGGCCTCACAGATATAAACATCGATAACTCCGCTTCTATTCGTCGTATGCGAATCTGCGACATAGCAAGTTGTAGCTTAAAACACGGCCCAACGACCCACCTTATACCGATCTCCGACGAACTTGCATAGTTTCGTCAAACATCGGTCGTTTCGAGTGGAAAGCAATCCGGTCGTCAATGGTGATTCATGGCCTGACACATATAAACAACTATAACTCCGCTTCTATTCGTCGTATGCGAATCTGCGACATAGCAATTTGTAGGTTAAAACACGACACATCGACCACCTTATACCGATCTGCGAAGAACTTGCATAGTTTCGTCAAACGTCGATCGTTCCGAGTGGTAGGCAATCCTGTCGTCAATGGTGATTCATGGCCTCACAGATATAAACATCGATAACTCCGCTTCTATTCGTCGTATGCGAATCTGCGGCATAGAAATTTGTAGCTTAAAGCACGACACATCGACCCACCTTATACCGATATGCGACGAACTTGCATAGTTTCGTCAAACATCGATCGTTTCGAGTGGTAGGCATTCCGGCCGTCAATGATGATTCATGACCTCACAGATATAAACAACTATAACTCCGCTTCTATTCGTCGTATGCAAATCTGCGACATAACAATTTGTAGCTTAAAGCACGACACATCGACCCACCTTATACCGATCTGCGACGAACTTGCATAGTTTCGTCAAACATCGATCGTTTCGAGTGGTAGGCATTCTGGCCGTCAATGATGATTCATGACCTCACAGATATAAACAACTACAACTCCGCTTCTATTCGTCGTATGCAAATCTGCGACACAGCAATTTGTAGGTTAAAACACGACACATCGACCCACCTTATACCGATCTGCGACGAACTTGCATAGTTTCGTCAAACATCGATCGTTTCGAGTGGAAGGCAATCCGGCCGTCAATGGTGATTCATGGCCTGACAGATATAAACAACTATAACTCCACTTCTATTCGTCGTATGCGAATCTGCGACATAGCAATTTGTAGCTTAAAACACGACACATCGACCCATCTTATACCGATCTGCGAAGAACTTGCATAGTTTCGTTAACCGTCGATCGTTCCGAGTGGTAGGCAATCCTGCCGTCAATTGTGATTCATGGCCTCACAGATATAAACAACTATAACTCCGCCTCTATTCGTCGTATGCAAATCTGCGACATAGCAATTTGTAGCTTAAAACACGACACATCGACCCACCTTATACCGATCTGCGAAGAACTTGCATAGTTTCGGCAACCGTCGATCGTTCCGAGTGGTAGGCATCCGGCCGTCAATGGTGATTCACGGCCTGACAGATATAAACTACTATAACTCCGCTTCTATTCGTCGTATGCAAATCTGCGACATAGCAATTTGTTGCTTAAAACACGGCACATCGACCCACCTTATACCGATCTGCGAAGAACTTGCAGAGTATCGGCAAACGTCGATCGTTCCGAGTGGTAGGCAATCCGGCCGTCAATGGTGATTCATGGCCTGACAGATATAAACAACTGTAACTCCGCTTCTATTCGTCGTACGCAAATCTGCGACATAGCAATTTGTAGCCTAAAACACGACACATCGAGCCACCTTATACCGATCTGCGACGAACTTGCATAGTTTCGTCAAACATCGGTCGTTTCGAGTGGAAAGCAATGCAGGCGTCAATGGTGATTCATGGCCAGACACATAAAAACAACTATAACTCCGCTTCTATTCGTCGTATGCGAATCTGCGACACAGCAACATGTAGCTTAAAACACGGCCCAACGACCCACCTTATACCGATCTGCGACGAACTTGCATAGTTTCGTCAAACATCGATCGTTTCGAGTGGTAGGCAATCCGGCCGTCAATGGTGATTCATGGCCTGACAGATATAAACAACTATAACTCCGCTTCTATTCGTCGTACGCAAATCTGCGACATAGCAGTTTGTAGTCTAAAACACGACACATCGAGCCACCTTATACCGATCTGCGACGAACTTGCATAGTTTCGTCAAGCGTCGATCGTTCCGAGTGGTAGGCAATCCGGTCGTCAATGGTGGTTAATGGCCTCACAGATATAAACATCGATAACTCCGCTTCTATTCGTCGTATGCGAATCTGCGAAATAGCAAGTTGTAGCTTAAAACACGGCCCAACGACCCACCTTATACCGATCTGCGACGAACTTGCATAGTTTCGTCAAACATCGGTCGTTTCGAGTGGAAAGCAATCCGGTCGTCAATGGTGATTCATGGCCTGACACATATAAACAACTATAACTCCGCCTCTATTCGTCGTATGCAAATCTGCGACATAGCAATTTGTAGCTTAAAACACGACACATCGACCCACCTTATACCGATCTGCGAAGAACTTGCATAGTTTCGTCAAACATCGATCGTTTCGAGTGGTAGGCAATCCGGCCGTCAATGGTGATTCATGGCCTCACAGATATAAACAACTATAACTCCGCTTCTATTCGTCGTATGCAAATCTGCGACATAGCAATTTGTAGCTTAAAACACGGCACATCGACCCACCTTATACCGATCTGCGAAGAACATGCAGAGTTTCGGCAAACGTCGATCGTTCCGAGTGGTAGGCAATCCGGCCGTCAATGGTGATTCATGGCCTGACAGATATAAACAACTATAACTCCGCTTCTATTCGTCGTACGCAAATCTGCGACATAGCAATTTGTGGCCTAAAACACGACACATCGAGCCACCTTATACCGATCTGCGAAGAACTTGCATAGTTTCGTCAAACGTCGATCGTTCCGAGTGGTAGGCAATCCGGCCGTCGATGGTGATTCATGGCCTCACAGATATAAACATCGATAACTCCGCTTCTAATCGTCGTATGCGAATCTGCGGCATAGCAATTTGTAGCTTAAAGCACGACACATCGACCCACCTTATACCGATCTGCGACGAACTTGCATAGTTCCGTCAAACATCGATCGTTTCGAGTGGTAGGCATTCCGGCCGTCAATGATGATTCATGACCTCACAGATATAAACAACTATAACTCCGCTTCTATTCGTCGTATGCAAATCTGCGACATAGCAATTTGTAGCTTAAAGCACGACACATCGACCTACCTTATACCGATCTGCGACGAACTTGCATAGTTTCGTCAAACATCGATCGTTTCGAGTGGTAGGCATTCCGGCCGTCAATGGTGATTCATGGCCTCACAGATATAAACATCGATAACTCCGCTTCTATCCGTCGTATGCGAATCTGCGGCATAGCAATTTGTAGCTTAAAGCACGACACATCGACGCACCTTATACCGATATGCGACGAACTTGCATAGTTTCGTCAAACATCGATCGTTTCGAGTGGTAGGCATTCCGGCCGTCAATGATGATTCATGACCTCACAGATATAAACAACTATAACTCCGCTTCTATTCGTCGTATGCAAATCTGCGACATAGCAATTTGTAGCTTAAAGCACGACACATCGAGCCACCTTATACCGATCTGCGACGAACTTGCATAGTTTCGTCAAACATCGGTCGTTTCGAGTGGAAAGCAATCCAGGCGTCAATGGTGATTCATGGCCTGAAACATATAAACAACTATAACTCCGCTTCTATTCGTCGTATGCGAATCTGCGACACAGCAACTTGTAGCTTAAAACACGGCCCCAACGACCCACCTTATACCGATCTGCGACGAACTTGCATAGTTTCGTCAAACATCGTTCGTTTCGAGTGGAAGGCAATCCGGCCGTCAATGGTGATTCATGGCCTGACAGATATAAACAACTATAACTCCACTTCTATTCGCCGTATGCGAATCTCCGACATAGCAATTTGTAGCTTAAAACACGACACATCGACCCATCTTACACCGATCTGCGAAGAACTTGCATAGTTTCGTCAACCGTCGATCGTTCCGAGTGGTAGGCAATCCTGTCGTCAATGGTGATTAATGGCCTCACAGATATAAACAACTATAACTCCACTTCTATTCGTCGTATGCGAATCTGCGACACAGCAATTTGTAGGTTAAAACACGACACATCGACCCACCTTATACCGATCTGCGACGAACTTGCATTGTTTCGTCAAACATCGATCGTTTCGAGTGGAAGGCAATCCGGCCGTCAATGGTGATTCATGGCCTGACAGATATAAACAACTATAATTCCACTTCTATTCGTCGTATGCGAATCTGCGACATAGCAATTTGTAGCTTAAAACACGACACATCGACCCATCTTATACCGATCTGCGAAGAACTTGCATAGTTTCGTCAACCGTCGATCGTTCCGAGTGGTAGGCAATCCTGCCGTCAATTGTGATTCATGGCCTCACAGATATAAACAACTATAACTCCGCTTCTATTCGTCGTATGCAAATCTGCGACATAGCAATTTGTAGCTTAAAGCACGACACATCGAGCCACCTTATACCGATCTGCGACGAACTTGCATAGTTTCGTCAAACATCGGTCGTTTCGAGTGGAAAGCAATC